>JAHDVE020004952.1:0-20635 GCA_022606495.2 Halesus radiatus
TAATTAACCGTAATTCAGGGTAAATCACCAAAATTTGCCATACTTCACCATAATTCATACAATTATACTGTAATTCGCCGTAATTTAACTTAATTTACTGATATTCACTAAAATTTACCGTAATTCATCGTACTTCGCAGTAAATCACCGGAATTCACCATAGTTTCCCATAATCGATCCAAATTTATTGTAATTCTCCATAATTAAGGGTACTTGACAGAAATTATTGTAATTTACGGTCATTCAACCTAATTCACCGTAATTTGCCTTAGTTCGCCATAATTCAACTTTTTTTTTATAATTCACCCATATTTAACAGAATTTACTGAAATTCACTGTAATTTACCGTGATCCAACATAATTCGGGGTAAATCACC
The DNA here is from genome assembly GCA_022606495.2 of Halesus radiatus. NCBI lineage: Eukaryota > Metazoa > Arthropoda > Insecta > Trichoptera > Limnephilidae > Halesus > Halesus radiatus. Next base: position 378 of record JAHDVE020004952.1, read on the forward strand.
GGAATTCACCTAAGTTCGCCATTATTCATCCAATTTTACTGTAATTCACCATTATTTAACATACTTTACTGAAATTCACTTTCATTTACCGAAATTCAACGTAATTCACAGTAAAACCCCGGATTTCACCATAGTTTTCCATAATTCATTCGAATGTACTGTTATTGACCGTATTTAATGGAACTTCACTGAAATTACCGTAATTTACGGTCATTCATCGTAATTCAACCTAATTCACGGTAACTCACCTTTATTCACATTAAATCACCGACATTCACCATATTTCGCCAGAATTCATTTAAATTTACCGTAATTCAAGGTAATTAAATGAAAATCGCGGAAATTCACTGAAGTTAACTGTAATTCAAGGTATATCACCAGAATTCGCCTATGTTTACCATAATTTATCCAATTTTACTGTAATTCGCCGTTATTTAATGTAACTTACTCTAATTCACTGTCATTTACCGAAATTCAACGTAATTCACAGTAAATCACCGGATTTCACCATAGTTTTCAATAATTCATCCAAAATTACTGTTAATCATCGTAATTAACGGTACTTCACAGAAATTGCCGTAATTTACGGTCATTCATCGTAAGTCACCGTAATTCACGGCAATTCACCTTAATTCTCCGTAAATCACCGACATTCACCATAGTTCGCCATAATTAATCTAAATTTACCGTAATTTAGCGTAATTCCGTGTAAATCGCGAGAATTCAGTGTAGTTAATCGTTATTTAGGGTAAATCACCGAAATTCACCATAGTTCGCCACAATGTATCCCATTTTACTGTAATTCAGCGTAATACTGCGTAAATCGCGGGAATTCACTAAAGTTAACCGGAATTCAGGGTAAATCACCTTAATTTGCCATAGTTCACCATAATTCATCCAATTTTACTGTAATTCGCTGATATTTATGATAATTTACTGAAATTCAATAAAATTTACTATAAATAACCGAAATACACCACTGTTTGCCATAATTCATCTAAATTTCCGTAATTCAACGTAATTCACAGTAAATCATTGGTTTTCACCGTGGTTTGCAATTCATCCACATTTAGTGTAATTCACCATAATTAACGGTACTTTACAGAAATTAGCGTAATTTACGGTCATTCATCGTAATTCACCGTAATTCGTCTAAGTTCGCCATGATTCAACGCATAATTTTAAAAGCACCATTATTTAACATAACTAACTGAAATTCACTGCCATTTACTGAAGTTCAACGTAATTCACAGTAAATCACCGGATTTCACCATAGTTTTCGATAATTCATTCAAATTTACTGTAATTCACCGTAATTAACGGAACTTCACATTAAATACCGTAATTTACGGTCATTTATCGTAATTCAACGTAATTCACTGTAATTTACCGTAATTCAGTGTAAACTGCGGGAAATCACTGTAATTAATCATAATTCAGGGTAAATCACCGAAATTTACCTTACTTCACCATAATTCATCCAACTTTACTGTAATTCGCCGTTATTTAATATAATTTACTGATAATCACTGAAAGTTTCCCGTAATTCAACGTACTTCACAGTAAATCACCGGAATTCACCCAAGTTTGCCATAATTGATCCAAATGTACTGTAATTCTCCGTTCTTAACGGTACTTGACAGAATATATGGTAATTTACGGTCATTCTTCCTATTTCACCGTAAATCGCCTAAGTTCACCATAATTCATCCAATTTTACTGTAATTTGCCTTTATTTAACATAATTTTCTGAAATTTACTGTAATTTAGGGTAATTCACCGTAATTAGCTGTACTTCACAGAAATTATCGTAATTTACGGTCATTCATCGTTATTCACCGTAATGCACAGTAATTCACCTTAATTCACCCAAAATCGCCGAAATTCACCATAGTTCGCCATAATTAATCTAAATTTACCGTAATTCAGCGTAATACTGTGTAAATCGCGGGAATTTAATGTGAATTACGGTGATTTACGCTGAATTACATTGAATTATAGTGAATTACGATGAGTTACAGTGAATTACCTTGAATTACCACGAATTACAGTAATTTTTTATGTATTATGGCCAATTACGGTGAATTTCACTGAATTACTGTAAATGAAAATCGGCTAAATAAGCTTGATTACATTGAATTTACAGTGAATTATGGTAAATTACGTCGAAATACCCTGAATAACGGTGTAAAGCCGAATTTATTTTTTTTCATGGCATATACTTCATAATTTAAAGCAAAAATAAATAAAATAATTCTCATCCATACTAGATATTTACTAAACCTATAATTAAAAAAAATTATCATTCAGTTTGGATGGGTATTTTGGCCTCAAATCCAAAATTAAGTTTTGTATGAAACAGGCATTGCAGCCGTTCCCCTGAGAAAGGATTTATTTATTTAGTGATTTACGGTGAATTAAGGTGAATTACAGTGAATTCCAGTGATTTACGATAAATTACGGCGAATTTGCGTCTTTACACCATTATTCAAGGTATTTCACCATAATTTACCATAATTGACTGTAATTCAATGTACTTAAGCTTAATTAGCCGATTATCACTGTAATTTACTGTAATTTAGTGAAATTCACCGTAATTGGCCATAATTTTTTTTTTTTTTTTTTCATATATTTATTAGTCATAATTAAGAACATTGTTTACATGGTTATAGCAAACGTGTATTTAAGTACAATTTTTATTTTTTATTAATAAATAATCCTTTTAGTTTCCTTTTTTCAAATTTAATACCTCCCTAATTGAGAAATTCTCGTGTTTAGGGAGGGAGTACTAATATTTATTGTTCATATTTAATTTCTACAGTATTACCATGAACTTGAGGTTCTGGTGACTATACACTAATTTAAAATATAAAATAATATAAAAGGAATTTTTTAGTAATTCAATATATCTATATAATGTATGTATATAAACATATATACATTTTTTCCAAGTGAACTTATAATATACACCTAAAATTAGTTTCTTGTAAAATGTATTTTAAGTTTTTTCTTAAAAAAATCATAATTTTTTTCATCTTGTATATCTTTGGGAAGTTCGTTAAAACATTTTATGGCAGAATATGTGTAATGGTGTTGAGCTGTTGTTGTATTGAGTTTAGGGATTATTATTTGTCCTGTGGTTCTCGGCCTGGTGCTCAATGACTCTAATTTTAGATTTTCTTTATGGATTTGAAGTAATGAATTTTTTTTGTATATTGTATTTAAATCTAAGACTTTAAATTCGTTGAATAACTCACAGGTGGAAAAATAAGATGGCTTTTTTAGAATTATTTTAATCAGTCTTCTTTGGACTATTTCCAATGGGGTTAAGTTAGTTTATATATTTTACAGTGATAATCGGCTAATTAAGCTTAAGTACATTGAATTACAGTCAATTATGGTGAAATACCTTGAATAATGGTGTAAAGACGCAAATTCGCCGTAATTTATCGTATACCACTGGAATTCACTGTAATTCACCTTAATTCACCGTAAATCACTAAATAAATAAATCCTTTCTCAGGGGAACGGCTGCAATGCCTGTTTCATTTGGAAAACTATATAAAACTATTTTATACATCAATATTTACTGAAATTCGCCGTAATTCAAGGTAATTCACAATAATCACTATGTAATATGCAAGCAACTTAATAATCTTTAACGAGAGACACTTGGTAAGTATTAAGACACTAATACACAACAAACATCAATACCGTCTAAATCTATCATCCGTTAAAACCGTAATTTACGGCAATTAATAAGTAATCACATTTACATAGCCAATATGATAACTTAAAAAATATATATAATTAACTCGCAAATAAATTTCGAAGTTGTCTCTAAAATTATGTTTTTTTTTTATGGCGTATACTTCATAATTTAAAGCAAAAATAAATAAAATGCTTCTCATCCATACTAGATATTTACTAAACCTATAATTAAAAATATATATATATATCATTCAGTATGGATGGGCATATTGGCCCTCAAATCCAAAATTAAGTTATGTATGAAACAGGCATCACAGTAGTTCCTCTTAAAAAGGATTTTACAAAATAGCGTTTTTATTTCATCCTCCCGATGTCGAAAACAACATTAACCACGCTCGTTCCACCGAATCTTGAGATTAAGAGGTCTCTTGCGGACTGAGCCAATGAGGAAGGTGGGAGTAAAATCCCATTAATTTTGTTAAAGGGGCCTACCTCCCAAAGTGATCCTTAAACATCACTTAAGTAAGCATCACACGGTCACTGTAGTTTATCGTAATTCACGGTAAATCACCGACATTCACCATAGTTTGCCATAATTCATCTAAATTTACCGTAATTTAGCGTCATTCAGTGTAAATCGCGGGAATTCACTGTAATTAACCGTAATTCATGGTAAATCACCAAAATTTGCCATACTTCACCATAATTCAAACAATTATACTGTCATTCGCGGTTATTTAACTTAATTTACTGATATTCACTAAAATTTACCGTAATTCATCGTACTTCGCAGTAAATCACCGGAATTCACCATAGTTTCCCATAATTGATCCAAATTTATTGTAATTCTCCATAATTAAGGGTACTTAACAGAAATTATTGTAATTTACGGTCATTCAACCTAATTCACCGTAATTTGCCATAGTTCGCCATAATTCAACTTTTTTTTTATAATTCACCCATATTAAACAGAATTTACTGAAATTCACTGTAATTTACCGTGATCCAACATAATTCGGGGTAAATCACCGGAATTCACATAAGTTCGCCATTATTCATCCAATTTTACTGTAATTGACCATTATTTAACATACTTTACTGAAATTCACTGTCATTTACCCAAATTCAACGTAATTCACAGTAAAACCCCGGATTTCACCATAGTTTTCCATAATTCATCCAAATGTACTGTTTCTGACCGTATTTAATGGAACTTCACAGAAATTACCGTAATTTACGGTCATTCATCGTAATTCAACGTAATTCACGGTAATTCACCTTTATTCACATTAAATTACCGGATTTCACCATAGTTTTCCATAATTCATTCAAATTTACTGTAATTCACCGTAATTAACGGAACTTCACATTAAATACCGTAATTTATCGTAATTCAACGTAATTCACTGTAATTTACCGTAATTCAGTGTAAACTGCGGGAAATCACTGTAATTAATCATAATTCAGGGTAAATCACCGAAATTTGCCTTACTTAGTTTTCCATAATTCATTCAAATTTTCTGTAATTCACCGTAATTTACGGAACTTCACATTAAAAACCGTAATTTATCGTAATTCAACGTAATTCACTGTAATTTACCGTAATTCAGTGTAAACTGCGGGAAATCACTGTAATTAATCATAATTCAGGGTAAATCACCGAAATTTGCCTTACTTCACCATAATTCATCCAGCTTTACTGTAATTCGCCGTTATTTAATATAATTTACTGAAAATCACTGAAAGTTTCCCGTAATTCAACGTACTTCACAGTAAATCACCGGAATTCACCCAAGTTTGCCATAATTGATCCAAATGTACTGTAATTCTCCGTTCTTAACGGTACTTGACAGAATATATGGTAATTTACGGTCATTCTTCCTATTTCACCGTAAATCGCCTAAGTTCGCCATAATTCATCCAATTTTACTGTAATTTGCCTTTATTTAACATAATTTTCTGAAATTTACTGTAATTTAGGGTAATTCACCGTAATTAGCTGTACTTCACAGAAATTATCGAAAATTACGGTCATTCATCGTTATTCACCGTAATGCATAGTAATTCACCTTAATTCACCCAAAATCGCCAAAATTCACCAAAGTTCGCCATAATTAATCTAAATTTACCGTAATTTAGCGTAATACTGTGTAAATCGCGGGAATTAAATGTGAATTACGGTGATTTACGCTGAATTACATTGAATTATAGTGAATTACGATGAGTTACAGTGAATTACCTTGAATTAGCACGAATTTCAGTATTTTTTTATGTATTATGGCCAATTACGGTGAATTTGAATGAATTACTGTAAATTACAATGAAAATCGGCTAAATAAGCTTGATTACATTGAATTTACAGCGAATTATGGTAAATTACGTCGAATTACCCTGAATAACGGTGTAGAGCCGAATTTAATTTTTTTCATGGCATATACTTCATAATTTAAAGCAAAAATAAATAAAATAATTCTCATCCGTACTAGATATTTACTAAACCTATAATTAAAAAAATATATCATTCAGTTTGGATGGGTATTTTGGCCTCAAATCCAAAATTAAGTTTTGTATGAAACAGGCATTGCAGCCGTTCCCCTGTGAAAGGATTTATTTATTTAGTGATTTACGGTGAATTAAGGTGAATTACAGTGAATTCCAGTGATTTACGATAAATTATGGTGAATTTGCGGCTTTACACCTTTATTCAAGGTATTTCACCATAATTTACCATAATTCACTGTAATTCAATGTACTTAAGCTTAATTAGCCGATTATCACTGTAATTTTTCAGTAATTCAGTGAAATTCACCGTAATTGGCCATAATACATCAATATTTACTGAACTTCGCCGTAATTCAAGGTAATTCGTCGTAATTTACGGTAATTCAGTGTAACTCATCGTAATTCTCGATAATTGACTGGAATTCAGCGTAAATCACCGTAATTCACCGCCAATCGCCGGAATTCACTGTTTTTCAGCGATATTCACCGTAGTTTGCGGTAATTCACAATAATCACCATGTAATACGCAAGCAACTTATTAATCTCCGCGACAACCTTTAACGAGAGACACTTGGTAAGTATTAAGACACTAATACACAACAAACATCAATACCGTCTAAATCTATCATCCGTTAAAACCGTAATTTACGGCAATTAATAAGTAATCACATTTACATAGTCAATATGATAACTTAAAAAATATATATAATTAACTCGCAAATAATTTTCGAAGTTGTCTCTAAAATTATGATTTTTTCTATGGCGTATACTTCATTATTTAAAGCAAAAATAAATAAAATGCTTCTCATCCATACTAGACATTTACTAAACCTATAATTAAAAATATATATATATCATTCAGTGTGGATGGTCATATTGGCCCTCAAATCCAAAATTAAGTTATTTGTGAAACAGGCATCACAGTAGTTCCTCTTAAAAAGGATTTATTTACAAAACAGGGTTTTTATTTCATCCTCCCGATGTCTGAAACAACATTTACCACGCTCTTTCCACCGAATCTTGAGATTAAGAGGTCTCTTGCGGACTGAGCCAGTGAGGAAGGTGGGAGTAAAATCCCCTTAATTTTGTTAAAGAGGCCTACCTCTCAAAGTGATCCTTAAACATCACTTAAGTAAGCATCACACGGTCACTGTAGTTTATCGTAATTCACGGTAAATCACCGACATTCACCATAGTTTGCCATAATTCATCTAAATTTACCGTAATTTAGCGTCATTCAGTGTAAGTCGTGGGAATTCACTGTAATTAACCGTAATTCAGGGTAAATCACCAAAAATTGCCATACTTTACCATAATTCATACAATCATACTGTAATTCGCCGTTATTTAACTTAATTTACTGATATTCACTAAAATTTACCGTAATTCATCGTACTTCACAGTAAATCACCGGAATTCACCATAGTTTGCCATAATTGATCCAAATTTATTGTAATTCTCCATAATTAAGGGTACTTGACAGAAATTATTGTAATTTACGGTCAATCAACCTAATTCACCGTAATTTGCCTTAGTTCGCCATAATTCAACTTTTTTTTATAATTCACCCATATTTAACAGAATTTACTGAAATTCACTGTAATTTACCGTGATCCAACATAATTCGGGGTAAATCCACGGAATTCACCTATGGTCGCCATAATTCATCCAATTTTACTGTAATTATTTAACATACTTTACTGAAATTCACTGTCATTTACCGAAATTCAACGTAATTCACAGTAAAACCCCGGATTTCACCATAGTTTTCCATAAGTCATCCGAATGTACTGTTATTGACCGTATTTAATGGAACTTCACAGAAATTACCGTAATTTACGGTCATTCGTCGTAACTCATCGTAATTCACGGTAATTCACCTTTATTCACATTAAATCACCGACATTCACCATATTTCGCCATAATTCATTTAAATTTACCGTAATTCAAGGTAATTCAATGAAAATCGCGGAAATTCACTGAAGTTAACTGTAATTCAAGGTATATCACCAGAATTCGCCTAAGTTTACCATAATTTATCCAATTTTACTGTAATTCGACGTTATTTAATGTAACTTACTCTAATTCACTGTCATTTACCGAAATTCAACGTAATTCACAGTAAATCACCGGATTTCACCATAGTTTTCAATAATTCATCCAAAACTGTTAATCACCGTAATTAACGGTACTTTACAGAAATTGACGTAATTTACGGTCATTCATCGTAAGTCACCGTAATTCACGGCAATTCACCTTAATTCTCCGTAAATCACCGACATTCACCATAGTTCGCCATAATTAATCTAAATTTATGGTAATTTAGCGTAATGCCGTGTAAATCGCGAGAATTCAGTGTAGTTAATCGTTATTTAGGGTAAATCACCGAAATTCACCATAGTTCGCCATAATGTATCCCATTTTACTGTAATTCAGCGTAGTACTGCGTAAATCGCGGGAATTCACTGTAGTTAACCGCAATTCAGGGTAAATCACCATAATTTGCCATAGTTCACCATAATTCATCCAATTTTACTGTAATTCGCTGATATTTAAGATAATTTACTGAAATTCAATAAAATTTACTATAAATAACCGAAATACACCACTGTTTGCCATAATTCATCTAAATTTCCGTAATTCAACGTAATTCACAGTAAATCATTGGTTTTCACCGTGGTTTGCAATTCATCCACATTTAGTGTAATTCACCATAATTAACGGTACTTTACAGAAATTAGCGTAATTTACGGTCATTCATCGTAATTCACCGTAATTCGTCTAAGTTCGCCATAATTCAACGCATTATTTTAAAAGCACCATTATTTAACATAATTTACTGAAATTCACTGTAATTTACCGTAATACAACGTAATTCAGGGTAAGTCACCGGAATTCGCCTAAGTTTGCCATAATTTATCCGATTTTACTGTAATTCGGCGAAAATCGCGGGAATTCACTGTAGCTAACCTTAATTCAGGGTAAATCACAAAAATTTGCATAAGTTCACCATAGTTCATCCAATTTTACTGTAATTCGCCGTTATTTAACATAATTTACTGAAATCTAATAAAATTTACTGTAAATCACCGAAATTCAAAATAGTTCGCCATAATTCATCTTAATTTTCGTAATTCAACGTAATTCACAGTATATCATCGGATTTCACCGTGGTTTGCAATAATTCGTGCAAATTTACTGTAATTCACCACAATTAATGGTACTTCACAGATATTTCCGTAATTTACAGTAATTCATCGTAATTCACCGTAATTCACCTTAGTTTGCCATAATTCAACAAAATTTTCTATAATTCAATATTATTTAATAGAATTTACTGAAATTCACTGTAATTTACCGTAATCCAACGTAATTCAGGGTAAATCACTGGATGTCACCATAGTTTTCCATAATTCATCCAAATTTACTGTAATTCACTGTAATTAACGGAACTTCACAGAAGTTACCGTAATTTACGATCATTCATCGTAATTCACCGTAATTTACTATAATTCACCATAATTTACTGTAAATTACCGAAATTCACCATAATTTACTGTAAATTACCGAAATTCACCATAACTCGCCATAATTCATCTAAATTTACCGTAATTCATCGTAATTCAGTGTAAATCGCGGGTATTCACTGTAAATAACCGTCGTTCAGGGTACATCACCGTAATTTGCCTTACTTCACAATAATTCATGCAATTTTACTCTAATTCGCCGTTATTTAACATAATTTACTGATATTCACAAAAATTTACCGTGATTTAACGTACTTTACAGTAAATCACCGGAAATCACTCCATTTTGCCATAATTGATCCAAATGTACTGAAATTCTCCGTTCTTAACGGTACTTGACAGAAATTATCGTAATTTACGGTCATTCGTCCGATTTCACCGTAATTTGCCTTAAGTCCCCATAATTCACATTTTTTTCTATAATTTACCGTTATTCAACAGAATTTGTGGAAATTCACTGTAATTTGCCGTAATCCAGCGTTATTCAGGGTAAATCACCGGAATTCGCCTAAGTTTGCCAGTATTCATCCAATTTTACTGTAATTCACCGTTCTTTAACATAACTTACTAAAATTCACTGTCATTTACCGAAATTCAACGTATTTCACAGTAAATCACCGGATTTCACCATAGTTTTCGATAATTCATTCAAATTTACTGTAATTCACCGAAATTAACGGAACTTCACATTAAATACCGTAATTTACTGTCATTTATCGTAATTCAACGTAATTCACTGTAATTTACTCTAATTCAGTGTAAACTGCCGTAAATCACTGTTATTAATCATAATTCAGGGTAAATCACCGGAATTTGCCTTACTTCACCATAATTTATCCAGCTTTACTGTAATTCGCCGTTATTTAACATAATTTACTGATAATCACTGAAAGTTTCCCGTAATTCAACGTACTTCACAGTAAATCACCGGAATTCACCCAAGTTTGCCATAATTGATCCAAATGTACTGTAATTCTCCGTTCTTAACGGTACTTGACAGAAATTATGGTAATTTACGGTCATTCTTCCTATTTCACCGTAAATCGCCTTAGGTCGCCATAATTCACAAATTTTACTGTAATTTGCCTTTATTTAACATAATTTTCTGAAATTTACTATAATTTAAGGTAATTCACCGTAATTAGCTGTACTTCACAGAAATTATCGTAAATTACGGTCATTCATCGTTATTCACCGTAATGCACAGTAATTCACCTTAATTCACCCAAAATTGCCGAAATTCACCATAGTTCGCCATAATTAATCTAAATTTACCGTAATTCAGCGTAATACTGTGTAAATAAAAAAAATTAATGTGAGTTACGGTGATTTACGCTGAATTACATTGAATTATAGTGAATTACGATGAGTTACAGTGAATCACCTTGAACTACCACGAATTTCAGTAATTTTTTTATGTATGATGGCCAATTACGGTGAATTTCACTGAATTACTGTAAATTACAATGAAAATCGGCTAAATAAGCTTGATTACATTGAATTTACAGCGAATTATGGTAAATTACGTCGAAATACCCTGAATAACGGTGTAAAGCCGAATTTATTTTTTTTCATGGCATATACTTCATAATTTAAAGCAAAAATAAATAAAATAATTCTCATCCGTACTAGATATTTACTAAACCTATAATTAAAAAAATATATCATTCAGTTTGGATGGGTATTTTGGCCTCAAATCCAAAATTAAGTTTTGTATGAAACAGGCATTGCAGCCGTTCCCCTGAGAAAGGATTTATTTATTTAGTGATTTACGGTGAATTAAGGTGAATTACAGTGAATTCCAGTGATTTACGATAAATTACGGTGAATTTGCGGCTTTACACCTTTATTCAAGGTATTTCACCATAATTTACCATAATTCACTGTAATTCAATGTACTTAAGCTTAATTAGCCGATTATCACTGTAATTTACAGTAATTCAGTGAAATTCACCGTAATTGGCCATAATACATCAATATTTACTGAAATTCGCCGTAATTCAAGGTAATTCGCCGTAATTTACGGTAATTCAGTGTAACTCATCGTAATTCTCGATAATTGACTGGAATTCAGCGTAAATCACCGTAATTCACCGTCAATCGCTGGAATTCACTGTTTTTCACTGATATTCACCGTAGTTTGCCATAATTTATACAATTTTTCTTTAATTCACCGTAATTCACAATAATCACTATGTAATATGCAAGCAACTTAATAATCTCCGCGACAACCTTTAACGAGAGACACTTGGTAAGTATTGAGACACTAATACACAACAAACATCAATACCGTCTAAATCTATCATCCGTTAAAACCGTAATTTACGGCAATTAATAAGTAATCACATTTACATAGTCAATATGATAACTTAAAAAATATATATAATTAACTCGCAAATAATTTTCGAAGTTGTCTCTAAAGTTATGATTTTTTTTTATGGCGTATACTTCATAATTTAAAGCAAAAATAAATAAAATGCTTCTCATCCATACTAGATATTTACTAAACCTATAATTAAAAATATATATATATCATTCAGTATGGATGGGCATATTGGCCCTCAAATCCAAAATTAAGTTATGTATGAAACAGGCATCGCAGTAGTTCCTCTTAAAAAGGATTTATTCACAAAACAGGGTTTTTATTTCATCCTCCCGATGTCTGAAACAACATTTACCACGCTCGTTCCACCGAATCTTGAGATTAAGAGGTCTCTTGCGGACTGAGCCAGTGAGGAAGGTTGGAGTAAAACCCCCTTAATTTTGTTAAAGAGGCCTACCTCCCAAAGTGATCCTTAAACATCACTTAAGTAAGCATCACACGGTCACTGTAGTTTATCGGAATTCACGGTAAATCACCGACATTCACCATAGTTTGCCATAATTCATCTAAATTTACCGCAATTTAGCGTCATTCAGTGTAAATTACACTCACTGTAATTAACCGTAATTCAGGGTAAATCACCAAAATTTGCCATACTTCACCATAATTCATACAATTATACTGTAATTCGCCGTTATTTAACTTAATTTACTGATATTCACTGAAGTTTACCGTAATTCATCGTACTTAACAGTAAATCACTGGAATTCACCATAGTTTGCAAAAATTGATGGAAATTTATTGTAATTCTCCATAATTAAGGGTACTTGACAGAAATTATTGTAATTTAAGGTCATTCAACCTAATTCACCGTAATTTGCCTTAGTTCGCGATAATTCAACTTTTTTTATAATTCACCGATATTTAACAGAATTTACTGAAATTCACTGTAATTGTAATTCAACATAATTCGGGGTAAATCACCGGAATTCACCTAAGTTCGCCATTATTCATCCAATTTTACTGTAATTCACCATTATTTAACATACTTTACTGAAATTCACTGTCATTTACCGTAATTCAACGTAATTCACAGTTATACACCGGGTTTCACCATAGTTTTCATAATTCATCCGAATGTACTGTTATTGACCGTATTTAATGGAACTTCAGAGAAATTACCATAATTTACGGTCATTCATCGTAATTCAACGTAATTCACGGTAATTAGCCTTTATTCACAATAAATCACCGACATTCACTATATTTCGCCATAATTCATTTAAATTTAACGTAATTCAAGGTAATTCAATGAAAATCGCGGAAATTCAGTGAAGTTAACTGTAATTCAAGGTATATCACCAGAATTCGATTAAGTTTTCCATAATTTATCCAATTTTCCTGTAATTCGCCGTTATTTAACGTAACTTACTCTAATTCACTGTCATTTACCGAAATTCAACGTAATTCACAGTAAATCACCGGATATCACCATAGTTTTCAATAATTTATCCAAAATTACTGTTAATCACCGTAATTAACGGTACTTCACAGAAATTGCCGTAATTTAGGGTCATTCATCGCAAGTCACCGTAATTCACGGCAATTCACCTTAATTCACCATAAATCACCGACATTCACCATAGTTCGCCATAATTAATCTTAATTTACCGTAATTCAGCGTAATTCAATTTAACCGTTATTTAGGGTAAATCACCGAAATTCACACTAGTTTGCCATAATGTATCGCATTTTACTGTAATTCAGCGTAATAATGCGTAAATCGCGGGAATTCACTGTAGTTAACCGCAATTCAGGGTAAATCACCATAATTTGCCATAGTTCACCATAATTCATCCAATTTTACTGTAATTCGCTGATATTTAAGATAATTTACAGAAATTCAATAAAATTTACTATAAATAACCGAAATACACCACTGTTTGCCATAATTCATCTAAATTTCCGTAATTCAACGTAATTCACAGTAAATCATCGGATTTCACCGTGGTTTGCAATAATTCATCCAAATTTAATGTAATTCACCACAATTAACGGTACTTCACAGATATTTCCGTAATTTACAGTCATTCATCGTAATTCACCGTAATTCACCTCAGTTTGCCATAATTCAACAAAAATTTCTATAATTCAATATTATTTAAGAGAATTTACTGAAATTCACTGTAATTTGCCGTAATCCAACGTAATTCAGGGTAAATCACTGGATGTCACCATAGTTTTCCATAATTCATCCAAATTTACTTTAATTCACTGTAATTAACGGAACTTCAAAGAAATTACCGTAATTTACGATCTTTCATCGGAATTCACTGTAATTTAATATAATTCACCGTAATTTACTGTAAATTACCGACATTCACCATAGCTCGCCATAATTCATCTAAATTTACCGTAATTCATCGTAATTCAGTGTAAATCGCGGGTATTCACTGTAAATAACCGTCGTTCAGGGTACATCACCGGAATTTGCCTTACTTCACCATAATTCATGCAATTTTACACTAATTCGCCGTTATTTAACATAATTTACTGATATTCACAAAAATTTACCGTGATTCAACGTTCTTTACAGTAAATCACCGGAATTCACTCCATTTTGCCATAATTGATCCAAATGTACTGAAATTCTCCGTTCTTAACGGTACTTGACAGAAATTATCGTAATTTACGGTCATTCGTCCTATTTCACCGTAATTTACGGTCATTTATCGTAATTCAACGTAATTCACTGTAATTTACCCTAATTCAGTGTAAACTGCGGGAAATCACTGTAATTAATCATAATTCAGGGTAAATCACCGGAATTTGCCTAACTTCACCATAATTCATCCAGCTTTACTGTAATTCGCCGTTATTTAACATAATTTACTGATAATCACTGAAAATTTACCGTAATTCAACGTACTTCACAGTAAATCACCGGAATTCACCCAAGTTTGCCATAATTGATCCAAATGTACTGTAATTCTCCGTTCTTAACGGTACTTGATTGAAATTATGGTAATTTACGGTCATCGTCCTATTTCACCGTAAATCGCCTAAGTTCGCCATAATTTATCCAATTTTACTGTAATTTGCCTTTATTTAACATAATTTTCTTAAATTTACTGTAATTTAGGGTAATTCACCGTAATTAACTGTACTTCACAGAAATTATCGTAATTTACGGTCATTCATCGTTATTCACCGTAATGCACAGTAATTCACCTTAATTCACCCAAAATCGCCGAAATTCACCATAGTTCGCCATAAATAATCTAAATTTACCGTAATCCAGCGTAATACTGTGTAAATCGCGGGAATTTAATGTGAATTACGGTGATTTACGCTGAATTACATTGAATTATAGTGAATTACGATGAGTTACAGTGAATTACCTTGAATTAACAAGAATTACAGTAATTTTTTATGTATTATGGCCAATTACGGTGAATTTCACTGAATTACTGTAAATTACAATGAAAATCGGCTAAATAAGCTTGATTACATTGAATTTACAGTGAATTATTGTAAATTACGTCGAAATACCCTGAATAACGGTGTAAAGCCGAATTTCATTTTTTTCACGGCATATACTTCATAATTTAAAGCAAAAATAAATAAAATAACTCTCATCCATACTAGATATTTACTAAACTTATAATTAAAAAAATATATCATTCAGTTTGGATGGGTATTTTGGCCTCAAATCCAAAATTAAGTTTTGTATCAAACAGGCATTGCAGCCGTTCCCCTGAAAAGGGATTTATTTATTTAGTGATTTACGGTGAATTAAGGTGAATTACGGTGAATTCCAGTGATTTACGATAAATTACGGTGAATTTGCGGCTTTACACCTATATTCAAGGTATTTCACCATAATTCACTGTAATTCAATGTACTTAAGCTTAATTAGCCGACTATCACTGTAATTTACAGTAATTCAGTGAAATTCACCGTAATTGGCCATAATACATCAATATTTACTGAAATTCGCCGTAATTCAAGGTAATTCGCCGTATTTTACGGTAATTCACTGTAACTCATCGTAATTCTCGATAATTGACTGGAATTCAGCATACATCACCATAATTCACTGTTTTTCACCGATATTCACCGTAGTTTGCCATAATTTATACAAATTTACTTTAATTCACCGTAATTCGCGGTAATTCACAATTATCACTATGTAATATGCAAGCAACTTAATAATCTTCGCGACAACCTTTAACGAGAGACACTTGGTAAGTATTAAGACACTAATACGCAACAAACATCAATACCGTCTAAATCTATCATCCGTTAAAACCGTAATTTACGGCAATTAATAAGTAATCACATTTACATAGTCAATATGATAACTTAAAAAATATATATAATTAACTCGCAAATAATTTTCGAAGTTGTCTCTAAAGTTATGATTTTTTTTTATGGCGTATACTTCATAATTTAAAGCAAAAATAAATAAAATGCTTCTCATCCATACTAGATATTTACTAAACCTATAATTAAAAAATACATATATCATTCAGTATGGATGGGCATATTGGCCCTCAAATCCAAAATTAAGTTATGTATGAAACAGGCATCACAGTAGTTCCTCTTAAAAAGGATTTATTTACAAAACAGGGTTTTTATTTCATCCTCCCGATGTCTGAAACAACATTTACCACGCTCGTTCCACCGAATCTTGAGATTTAGAGGTCTCTTGCAGACTGAGCCAGTGAGGAAGGTGGGAGTAAAATCCCCTTAATTTTGTTAAAGAGGCCCACCTCCCTGATCCTTAAACATCACTTAAGTAAGCATCACACGGTCACTGTAGTTTATCGTAATTCACGGTAAATCACCGACATTCACCATAGTTTGCCATAATTCATCTAAATTTACCGTAATTTAGCGTCATTCAGTGTAAATCGCGGGAATTCACTGTAATTAACCGTAATTCAGGGTAAATCACCAAAATTTGCCATACTTCACCATAATTCATACAATTATAGTGTAATTCGCCGTTATTTAACTTAATTTACTGATATTCACTAAAATTTACCGTAATTCATCGTACTTCAC
The DNA here is from genome assembly GCA_022606495.2 of Halesus radiatus. NCBI lineage: Eukaryota > Metazoa > Arthropoda > Insecta > Trichoptera > Limnephilidae > Halesus > Halesus radiatus. The sequence continues at coordinate 17,511 of JAHDVE020004952.1, forward strand.
AGTTAATCACCGGAATTCACCATAGTTGGCCATAATTGATCCAAATTTATTGTAGTTCTCCATAATTAAGGGTACTTGACAGAAATTATTGTAATTTACGGTCATTCAACCTAATTCACCCTAATTTGCCTTAGTTCGCCATAATTCAACTTTTTTTTTATAATTCACCCATATTTAACAGAATTTACTTAAATTCACTGTAATTTACCGTGATCCAACATAATTCGGGGTTAATCACCGGAATTCACCTAAGTTCGCCATTATTCATCCAATTTTACTGTAATTCACCATTATTTATCATACTTTACTGAAATTCACTGTCATTTACCGAAATTCAACGTAATTCACAGTAAAACCCCGGATTTTACCATAGTTTTCCATAATTCATCCGAATGTACTGTTATTGACCGTATTTAATGGAACTTCACAGAAATTACCGTAATTTACGGTCATTCATCGTAATTCAACGTAATTCACGGTAATTCACCTTTATTCACATTAAATCACCGGATTTCACCATAGTTTTCCATAATTCATTCAAATTTACTGTAATTCACCGTAATTAACGGAACTTCACATTAAAAACCATTTATCGTAATTCAACGTAATTCACTGTAATTTACCCTAATTCAGTGTAAACTGTGGGAAATCACTGTAATTAATCATAATTCAGGGTAAATCACCGGAATTTGCCTTACTTCACCATAATTCATCCAGCTTTACTGTAATTCGCCGTTATTTAACATAATTTACTGATAATCACTGAAAGTTTCCCGTAATTCAACGTACTTCAACGTAATTCTCCATAATTAAGGGTACTTGACAGAAATTATTGTAATTTATGGTCATTCAACCTAATTCACCGTAATTTGCCTTAGTTCGCCATAATTCAACTTTTTTTTTATAATTCACCCATATTTAACAGAATTTACTGAAATTCACTGTAATTTACCGTGATCCAACATAATTCGGGGTAAATCACCGGAATTCACCTAAGTTCGCCATTATTCATCCAATTTTACTGTAATTCACCATTATTTAACATACTTTACTGAAATTCACTGTCATTTACCGAAATTCAACGTAATTCACAGTAAAACCCCGGATTTCACCATAGTTTTCCATAATTCATCCGAATGTACTGTTATTGACCGTATTTAATGGAACTTCACAGAAATTACCGTAATTTACGGTCATTCATCGTAATTCAACGTAATTCACGGTAACTCACCTTTATTCACATTAAATCACCGACATTCACCATATTTCGCCATAATTCAATAAAATTTACCGTAATTCAAGGTAATTAAATTCACTGAAGTTAACTGTAATTCAAGGTATATCACCAGAATTCGCCTAAGTTTACCATAATTTATCCTATTTTACTGTAATTCGCCGTTATTTAACGTAACTTACTCTAATTCACTGTCATTTACCGAAATTCAACGTAATTCTCAGTTGATTCGAAGTTGTCTCTAAAATTATGATTTTTTTTATGGCGTATACTTCATAATATAAAGCAAAAATAAATAAAATGCTTCTCATCCATACTAGATATTTACTAAACCTATAATTAAAAATATATATATATTTTTTTTTAATTTAATTTATTCAAAAAAAGATACATAATTAATAATTAAACAAGGTTACAATATTTTTCAAAAGTTCAATATTTATATAAGATGTACCCTTATAATTAAGCTGAGCTTGTGTGTATGGGGGTGTGTTATTTTTTTGTTCTTTGTTTATTTCTATGTTATATTATTCAGTGTATATTTTCAGTGTGTTTTTTAAGTTGTGTTTTAAATTTGTTTAAATCACTATTAATGTTTCTAATTTTTTCTGGTAATGAATTAAAAAATTTAACTCCAAGATATTTATAATTAAATTGTCCCATTGTTTTTTTGCATTTTGGAATTGGAAGAAATGATGTTTGTCTAAGGTTTCTATTATTTTTAAATGGTGCAGTTTTGTTTAGAATATTATCTTTATAAATTTGCAAAGTTACATGATAGAAATATAATTCTTTTTATTTTCTGACTTTGAATTCTTTAAATAGAAGATCTGACGAGTATGTGTATGGCTTGTTTAGAATTGTTTTTATTATTAATTTTTGTGTTATGTAAAGAAGTTGCGTGTGATTTTTTATAAGTTCCACCCCATCCTACAATGCCATATTGTATTATTGATTGGCAGAAAGCAAAGTACGTCATTCTAAGTAATTCTTTGTTTAGAATATGTCTTAAACATCTGAAGATGTATATTAGTTTCCTTATTCTGTCTTTGAGAAAGTTTATGTGGGGGGACCATTTTAGGCATTGGTCTATTGTTATGCCTAAGTATTTAATTTCGCTCTTGCTTTCTATAGTTAAACATGATATATTGCAGTTATGTTGTTGTGTATATATTCTAGAATGGATAAAAATATTTATTTCTTTAGGTGTTTGTTTTTTTTGTGCAAAATGGGATATAATAAGTTTTTTTTTAATTCAACGTTAGCAAGTTTATGTCACACCACATTTTCAGTTGATTGATATCCGTGTTAGCTATATCGTTTAGTTCAGTCCATGTATTTGCTTTCAATAATAATACTGTGTCATCTGCGTAAGATATAATCTCTCCATGTTTAGAGACATTAAAAATATCATTTACATATATGATAAATAGTAAAGGGCCTAAAACTGTGCCTTGTGGTATAGAGAAATCACTGTATTCTGAGTCACTTGTTTGATTAAATAATTTCACTTCTTGAGGTCTTTTATTTAAGTAACTGATAAACCATGATAGTATTTTTCCATTTATTCCGACTGATTTTAATTTATTTATTAGTTTTTCGTGTGATATACTGTCGAAGGCTTTTTTTAGATCTATGAATATTCCAAGACATTTTTTATTAGAATCTAGGGCGGTATATAGGTAATTTGTTAGTTTCGCAATTGCATCTTGAATGCTTGTGTTTCTTTTGAATCCAAATTGATTACAATTTATTATTTTATTTTCTTCTAAGAATGTCCAGACTTGTTTTTTTACAATTTTTTCGTATATCTTTGATATATTTGATAATAGTGATATTGGACGATAATTTTGTGGATCTTTACGGCATTCTGTTTTATGGATAGGAGTGA
>JAHDVE020004953.1:0-123361 GCA_022606495.2 Halesus radiatus
CAATGTTATTCTTTGAACTGTGGTGATTGTAAACAATATCGTATACGAGCTAGACAACTCAAACTTAATGGTGAATGTGCTATTTTGGAGCTTTTAATAAGCTGCAAAGATATCGCTGTATAACCTTGAACACTGTACCACAACTGCAATCTGCAAAATTAGATTTCGTGGCTACCGAGAAAGGCGCAATAGGAAATAAAAAACATTTGACGAGAAGATCTTCTGCTGTCACAGCGACCTGAGTTCTGACCTCCAGTTCAGGGAGCAGATCCGGTGCATCATGCGGCCCACGGACGTGCCCGAGAAGGCTGCTCCGCGGCCTGCTGTGGTCCGCCCCCCACAAGGATACCACCGGCTGGGGCGAGAAATAGACGACACGCTGATGTGGTCTTTCCAGATCCTGAAGCCGGCCGACGAGCGCCACCTGGCGTATGGGCAAACCAACACCGAGCGTCCCGTCACACAGCCCAGGGGAGTCACCAACAAAGACAAAGAAGATTGGAAGATAGGATCAGTACCCCCGGCCCCCGTCCTCACCCGCCGCCCAACTTCACATAACTCCTATCATTCGTATTAGTGTCTTGCAATATATCGTAAGGAATAAATACAGATAGCTTCTATTATTTTTTTTTTCAATTAAACATGTATGAAAACTTAGACCAAGCCGTATTTAGTTTTGATAATTTAACTGCATCCTTTATATAAATAATGTCTAATGATAGTGTCCAAAAAAAAAAATGTCATAGATTTAATATAGGAATAATGTAAGAATAGGAAGTAAGATTTGTAAAGCGCCCTTGAGGTGATTTTTCACAAAAACGGCGCTATAAAAATCATCCGAATATTATTATTATTATTATTATTCAGTTAGATTTTTTACCATGCCAAAAATATTAAACAGATATTAACATTTTTATTTTCTTTACACTTTTAGTTATTTACAGTATTGTGAGCTGTGGACGCATTTGCACACCGATGCGTGATTTTTTTTTACTTTTTCTATAAGTGAGTTTAAGTAGGCACTAGCCGGCTGGCCTAGCTAAGCAATTTACTGGTGCATTTCATCCATTTATGGATATGATTGTCTGAAAATATGAGTTTTAAGTTTAGTTCTGAATTCTGTCGAGTCTTTGATCATTCAAATCATGCGTAGTTCATTCCTCATTATATAGTAATGTGTTTTCATTATGTAGTAATGAGTTTTGCGATTTTGTTTTCTTTCGAAGGGGAAGTCTTATTTCATTTCTTCTTCTTGTAAAATGGTTATGTCTGTGTTGATGTTTATTAGTTTTTTACAAGAATTCAGAATTTTGATGGATTTTTATTTGCACAAATGCACACGTGCGACGCAAACCTTGAGCCCTGTATAGCTCGTCTATTCTAAATAAATCATAATCACAAAAAGGAACTCCAGGACATTTTTTTTTTCTCAAGTTAGTTTTCATAGTTAAAATAATTTTCAAAGTTTCAATTTTTCAAAGCCCGCAAGAATGCTCTAAATCTATTGCCGGTCGGTTTTGATTAGTTTTGAGGTTAGAATATTATATGTCAAAACAAAGATGAGCTTCACCGTACATAATTGTATATTCTATTCATGGTAAACCATAACCATACATAAGTAAAAAAGTATCTACTTTTTAGAAACTTCAACTCTAAGAAAAATAATAGTATTGAGTATTAACATTATTATAATTTCCGTATTGATAATTGGTTTGATCGTGAATACCCCAATTTCTTTCATGAACTTAAGTTAAAATTATGCCAAAACTAAACACATACGTATTTATAATACAAAACAAAAGCGAAAAATATTTTTTCATACTAATTCAAAAACTATATATATTAATTAAATTAGCCAAAAACATACGACCTGTGTTTCAAAATATGACTGCCTTAGAGCACACTTATTATTTTTATAATATTCATATCCAAAATGGAGGAACTAAATAAAGTATAAAATATGAAGTCTTCAATCGCTTGTCATTTAATATTAATTTATTTTAAACAAAAAAATTAATTTTTACATAATATGTATGTTTTTTGATTTAATGATAATATGATAATATATTTTGGCGCTCTCGCAGCAGCCGGCAGCTTTTTATAAGCGCTCCAGTTTATCTGGGAAATATTGCTTAGTTCTTAATTTTTCCGGTGTTAAAATAGCGTAAAATAACCGTAATAATTTATAGGTTACATTTATAAAAATCTTATAATTTTAGTGTGGCCGTTTCGGGCTTAAATCAAGTTTAAAATAAAAAATCAAATAAAAACCCAAACATTTTAAGTTCAAATCTGTCACTTTGTTCTAAATTAACCCAAAAGCATCGGTCATCGGTCGAAGGCGTTCGCCACATGTGCTTGTTTAAAGACCTTTGCCTGTTACAAGCCTAGGGAAGTGTCCAAAGTGAATGGTTGATTTACAATGTTATTCTTTGAACTATGGTGATTGTAAACAATATCGTTACCAATATCATCGACCGGGCTGCACGACGCAAACTTAATAGTGAATGTGTTATTTTGGACCATTTAATAGCTGCAAAAAGATATCGTTGTATAACCTTGAACGTTATACCACAACCGCAACCCGTAAAATTAGATTTCGTGGCTGCCGAGAAAGGCGCAATAGGAAAAGACATTTGACGAGAAGATCTTCTGCTGTCACGGCGACCTGAGTTCTGACCTCCAGTCTACAGAGCAGATCCGGCGCATCATGCGGCCCACGGACGTGCCCGACCAGTCTGCTCTGCGACCTGCTGTGGTCTGACCCCGACAAGGACACCACCGGCTGGGGCGAGAAATGGACGACACGCTGGTGTGCTCTTTCCAGATCCTGAAGCCGGCCGACGAGCGCTACCTGGCGTACGGGCAGTCCCGTCAGGCCGCCCAGGGGCGTCACCAAGAAGATTGCATATGGATATGGATCAGTTCCCCCGGCCCCCGTCCTCACCGCCGCCCAACTTCACATGACTCCTATCATTTTTATTAGCGTTTTGCAATATATCGTAAGGAATAAATACAGTTAGCATTTTTTTTTCTCTCTATTTAACATGTATGAAAACTTAGATCAAGCCGTATTTAGTTTTGATAATTTAACTGCATCTCTTTATATGGTCTATAAATAATGTGTAATGATAGCCTGTCAAAAAAAAAATGTAATAGATGTAATATAGGAATAATGTAAGAATAGGAAGTAAGATTTGTACAGCGCCCTTGAGGTGATTTTTCACAAAAACGGCGCTATAAAAATCATCCAATTATTATTATTATTATTATCCGCTATCAAAAAAAAACGTTTTGCTATTTGGAAAACAACAAATAAATTGACGTAACTTGTAAGGGAGAGACGAAAATATCCGAACCCATCCGTTGAAATACTATACGAGATAAAGCAGGAACAAACTTGACGTATTCGAATGTTTTGTGGGTTTTGGGTATAGCTTTTTTGTACCTGAACGTACGGGATATGGCTTGTTGCGTTCGGGCGATAATATACCATAGCAGCCGTATTGCGTACGTTCGTATGGGTAGGGCGGTTAATAGTGTTATTATTATATTTCTTTTAAAATAATATTATAAAAAAATATTATCATATTTTTTGTTTTTTTAATATAAATAGTTATTATCAAATCAAAAAAACTTTCTTCTTAGTTTCGCTATTTGTAAAATTAACAACAAAAAATTGAGTTTCTGCTTTTCCATTTTGAATGTAAGTACATATTACTGCACATTTTGTATGAAATAAATCGCGGTAGATGCATAATGCTATATATTTGGTTATTTTCCTTTTCATGTTTACGCACTTCCATACCCAAGACCCAAGTGACAAATTATTCGGTAAAAATGCTGGACATTTGACATGTCTCTAATTATCTCAATATATCTCGTATACTCAACAAATAGTTTATATTTTAGGTGTTCCCCAGCAATACATTTATGTATTGGATAAAATATGCAGTATTTATTGAACCCTACAGAAAAAATGTTTCGTCGAAAAATATGAAAAAAAATAGTTAAAATAATGAATACGTCGTATGTCTGCGTGAGTTGATGACGTGCCGGGTGATGCCATAGTGAGCTAGAGGGGTACGGGGTTCCGCTCAGCGTGCCACGATGCGCGGTCGTCAGTAGTAATATAATGAACGTATCATGCGTTTTATGCGTAGCCGATGCCTTATCCTCGTTTTTAGCACAATTTTAATTATGTACATAATATGTACTATTATTATAACGATTTACATAAGTAATAAATGGAAATTATTCATTTTTATGGAACTAAATGTGTACACTCAGTGTACAGCGCAGGAGATAGAGGGATTTTCTAGCACCGTAAAGGAGGGGTTAACTTATTGTGTGCTCGGCCTGCAAAGGTACCTATCATCTAGCTTGTGGAGGGATAACGGAAAATACTTACCGTAGACTTTCTCAAGAACGTCGAACACAACAGAAGTGCAAGCTGTGTAAAAGGGACACGAAATCCGCCGCTATTGGAACTACTATCCCGACGGAGATATCCAGATATTTTGGAGCCGTTCAAAAAAAATATGGCCAACAAAACATCATCGTCATCGTCTGCCGCTCAGAGGCTGACTAATCTAGAAGACCTTCAGGATTTAGTTATGAACAAAACTACTAAATTGGAAAAATATGGCCAACAAAACATCATCGTCATCGTCTGCCGCTCAGAGGCCGACTAATCTAGAAGACCTTCAGGATTTAGTTATGAACAAAACTACTAAATTGGAAAAATATGGCCAACAAAACATCATCGTCATCGTCTGCCGCTCAGACTCCGACTAATCTAGAAGACCTTCAGGATTTAGTTATGAATAAAACTACTAACTTGGAAAAAAAAATATGGCCAGCAAAACATCATCGTCATCGTCTGCCGCTCAGACTCCGACTAATCTAGAAGACCTTCAGGATTTAGTTATGAATAAAACTACTAACTTGGAAAAAAAAATATGGCCAACAAAACATCATCGACATCGTCTGCCGCTCAGAGGCCGACTAATCTAGAAGACCTTCAGGATTTAGTTATGAACAAAACTACTAAATTGGAAAAAAAACAAGATGACATGGAACAAAACAATAAAATACTTGAAAGTATTCAGTTCATGAGTGCGCAGTACGAGGACTTACTGTCCAGAATCCGCGAGGTTGAGCTCCGCAATGATGAGCTATCTACAAAGTACTCAGCTTTGGAAGCCAGGATTGTGGTACTTCAATATGGCGCAGAATTCCAGGAACGAACCCTCAAGGCCAATAACTTGGAGATTAGAGGTTTCCCAGAAACCGAAGGCGAAATTTTGAAAGACATTATTTTTAACATTTGTCAAACAACCGGTTCTCCCATTCGACTAAATGACGTCGATGCTGTTTATCGATCAGCAAAAAAAAAATAACCAGAAGCAACCGAGATCAATTATCATGAAATTAAAGTCTAATCTCGCAAGAAATCAACTTTTGTCTGATGTCAAAACATTCAACAAAAATAATACCAATAGAGAAGACAAACTCAACACGTCGAACATCGGTATCGCCGGCCCCCGTTTGGCGATCTATGTTTCAGAACAACTGACATTTCGTACTAACCACCTATACTTCAAAACCCGACAAGTGGCTAAAGACAAAAAATACAGATTTACCTGGATTAAAGCGGGACAAATATATGTTCGGAAGGATGAAGGAACAAAGGCAATTATTATATCGAATGAATCCAATTTGGCATCGCTATAAGTTTGAATTATTCGAACTAAATACACTCTCGAGGTATGTCTTGTCTCGCTCATCTACATGTGTTATTATAATATGCTACCGTTTCCGCAATTCCAATTCCAATACTTATTATTTTTGCAATCACTTATGTGGGACTACTATGGTTATATTTGTTTTTATATATACTACTGTATACTGTGTTATACCTACTTTGGAAGTGAATCCACAAATTCTGCAACATTTATTGGGTCAATGTTCATTTGAATATTTTTATGATCCAATTACCATGTGATATTTATAATGATACCGGTATAACTTGTACAATGAATGTGATAGACGATCTTAAAAGTTTAAATAATTATTGTTGGAATTCTTATAATTTAAAAATAATTTATCAAAATATCAGAAGTATTTCATCAAACATTGATGATTTCTTGATTTTTCTTGATCAATTTACTAATACTTTCGATGTCATAATATTATCGGAATGTTGGATCCATAAAGATTATACCCCTAAAATTATAAACACTTACACAGAATATCACACTACTATAAATATTAATAAATCTAGTGAGATTGTCGTTTACATAAGGGACGGAATCCAAGCGCAAGTCGACGAAATTGTATTATCTCAAGCAAACTGCCTAAAAATTGTACTCAATAATTATTTATGTGTTTTTGCAATTTATAGATCACCATCTTTTCAAAACATCGACACTTTTTTGAATTCGCTTCAATCAACCATCAACAGCTCTAAAAAATTTACACGTCAAATCATTATAGGCGAACTCAATATTAATACTATTCCTCAATATCACCAACAATCAAATGATTATTTATGTCTTCTTACTGAAAACGGCTTCATTCAAACAATCAACAGCGCCACTCGTGAACAGGGTGCGACTAAATCCTGTTTAGACCATATAAATGTAAAAAATATTAACTTCATTGACTCATTTGTTATCCACACATCGATTTCGGATCACTATACTACAGCCCTCTGCCTCAAAGTTAAACCTCCCCCAACTGCTAACATTAAATACGTCTCGCGAACAAACTACACTAATTTACTTGAGGACTTGCGTTGACAGAAAACTGGCAAAACGTATTTGACCAAATTGACACGAACATTGCGATGAAGGAATTCACTAGTAAACTACATTCATATATATCTAAACATACCGGTAAGAAATTCATATCAAACAGCCAGTTTAAACTCACGCCCTGGATCTCTCCCGGTCTTGTTAAATCTATCCACAGAAGGAACCAACTTCATGAAAAGGTATCAGATAATATTTTAGTACAAGCTCATTACAAAAAATACAGGAATTTATGTAAAAATTTAATTAAATCTACGAAGGAAAATTATTTTAAAAAGTTCATTTACGAAAATACAAACTCTCCAAAACGTTTGTGGGGAGCATTTCGTGATATTGGTAAAACTAAAAACAGTAAGTCTTCCGAAATTAAAACATTGAACATCAATAACATATACTCTTCCAATCCCAAAAATATTGCAAATTTTGCTAATGAGTATTACACATCAGTGGGAGCCACACTTGTTTTTTATACTTTAAACTTTTGCTCTTTTTACTTTCAAATTTTACATCTCATATGTAATTCATTCTTTCCCTACAGTAAATTTATAAAAGGCATATCATACTTTAAACTTTTATACTTTAAACTTCTATACTTTATACTTAAACTTTTACATCTCATACGTTATTCATTAATACTCTACATTAAATTAAAAAATGCATATCATACTTTAAACTGTTATACTTTATACTTTAAACTTTTATATCACACATGTTATTCATTATTACTCTACAATACAGTACATTAAATTTAAAAAAATTTAACATACTTATAAAAAAAATTTAAAAAAACATTTTTTTTTTCTCTTAAATTTACTTTATGGATTCTTTTACATTCTCTCATGTATGTGTATATTAATATGAACTAAACTTATCAATTTGACTGTCCTAAAACGGGATTTGTTCCTAGTTGGACAGTCAAAGCCTTCTTAAATACATCTGTAAAATAATGTGTGTTTCAAATAAATATTATTATTAACTCCGTTCTAACATTTAAAAAAATCTAATTCGACGATTTTGAATGTCTAATGAATGTCAAAAATATGAAATTTTGGATAAAACAAAACAATTGACTATATTACAGACTAAACGACCAGGCTTAAATCATATCAAACTAATCGATGTTTGAATCCAAAATCAACAGACAACAACAGGTTGCTCAACGAGAGTTGAGATGGCCAACACAAGCTTAGGATTGTGTGTATTGATGCAGATGGATACACTTCCGACAGCGATGTCCCCGCGAAAGGTAACTCAGAAACATCTTCTTTTTCTTGCTTACGCTTGCTAATTGTTATTGGCGAGAAAGGGACAAGTGTACAGTTGGAACAAATTTTAATATGCATTAGGAAATTTTTACAGTATGTTCCTTTTATTACATTAAAGGGGAACTTTCTTCAATTTCACTGGAATTTTCTTTTCTGACATCGAATGTCAATGCATGCGGTATGCAAAAAACGCATCTGTGTGAGTACCAGTGGCATGCATTCTATCACTCCATAAAGGCTGAAAAGCTATGCCTGCCCTAATTAAAACGTAGCACAAAATAAAAGATTTTTTGTTGCTTTAAATGCGATATATATTTGGTAAAAATGATTTTTTAACATGAATTAGGAAAGGAACTTGTACGCCCATTTATTCAGCGTACCACAAGGGTAAGTGGAAGATGATGATAAAAGGGACATTTTCAAATATCCAATGCACAATTCATAACCCAACCTGGAAAACTGCGCACATCCTACCTTTGGTCACAGAGCAATGCACGCCACAGATGACTAGGTACTTCCCCCAGCTCTTACTAATATCCATAAATTGACTGAATTTAAACGGGCTTTAAAAACAAACTTATTTAAAAAATCCTTCTCTCTATAAATTTTAATTTCTTTTCAATTTATTTTAAAAAGTCATTTCCTCGAGCCTCTGGTAGTTGTTTGGTTTCGGTTTCCTACGAATATATATTTTCTAAAAAAAAAAATTTATGTGAAGTCCGGTATTGCTGAACATAACCCGACTCCTGTCTTAAAATGTTACTATTTTTTGTAGTAATATTGTGAATGTATTATTGTTGTATAGCCATATGTATACTGTATAATATAATGTAATTTATTTTTTTTTTATGAATATGCACCTAAGGAGTACTGTAGGAGTAATATTAAGAATAAGCAAGAATGTATGTAATATGTTAAGAATGTATAAATAGTATGTAAAAGTAGCACTGTAGGAATACCACTGAATGGAGTTATTTAATCATGTTTAAGTTCATTTATAGTAAAGCGCACTTGAAGTGAAATAACACAAAACTGCGCTATATAAATGCTTTGTTATTATTATTATTATTACGTGTTGTTTTCGACTGAACTCAATCTGCGACACCTATTAATAACAGTCACGATATTAAAAAAAATTATATGGTTTCTTTATTCGGTTTATAATGTTTATATGGTCGAACTGACACTCAGTACTGAACATATCTAAGTGGGGTTAATTATTTAGCCCCAGGCCAGCTGTTCCACCTCCCCTCCCCACCCACACTCAGTGCTCATCTCCTCAGCTGGGGACTATGTAGTGACTACTACTTGAGTCACTGTGTCTAAATCAGTGATTCCCAACGAAGGCACCTTTGCAATATGGCGATTTAAGTTACCTATAGGGCGATCAAGAGTTAAAAGCGCTTGGGGCGATTATAAATGATTTTGGATGATAAACATAATGTGTGCACTTACCTTACTATAAACACTGTAGGAATTCAGCGATTTCTGTTGAGATCTGCATTTGATCCGATTTAAAGGTTTCCGTTTCAATTCCCAAAATATTTCGGGAAAAAAAAATTATTTGGAATGTGACTTTCCGAACGATAAGAATCAACAGCATTTATTGGATAGATAATTTATTAGTCAATCTTTTGTCTGCGGCGCTTTCTTTGTACGCGTTATCATCGATATTTTGGATGGGTTCCATTTTATAAGCGTACGCGAGGAAATATTGTTAATATATATGTAGGGGGAGAGGCGTTGAAGAAAAATATACTTGACACGTGGAAAATGTGCATAAAAAAGTTGAGAACCTCCGGCCTAACTAAATCTTTTGGCCATTTACACCGCCTGCGACTCACTTAAATATTCCGGACACACAACAGACGAAATCATTGCACATTTGTTATGACGGGTACAGAAACTAAGACGGCAGTATCCAGAGAAATTACTTATGACATTGCCCTTATTAGAATATAATTTTATACGAAATTGAGTAGACTTTGGATGTTAATCTAGAAAACATTTAAATCAATTTTATCACCATATTATGCACGAATACAAAAAAAGGGCACACAACAGGTAACATACATAATAGTATTATTCACGCGTAATATAATTTGTAAATATGATCGTTCATGTTAGTTAGAAACACGCATTATTTGGTTTTTTTTTGGATTTAATAATCTATCTAAAAGAATTAACCCTGAGGCCGATCTTGAGCTTCAAACTAAAAGTTTAAAAAATAAATTTTAAAAACTTTAACTATTTGGGATAATTGAATTTCTCGTTGTTGTGTCCAAAGTCTGTAAACTTTGCGGTAAATGCAACAATAAGGCCATTGTTCAATGATTATACCGTTGCATCAACAACAGTGTTTCCAATCGTTTACTTCCAGACAATATGCAACCACAAGAATGGACGCAGCACGATGACAAACAACTATCACTCCATATCACTTATAATTAATTCTATTTCACTTTATTCGTAAGTGAACATCGCAAGATAATAAACAGTATTCGTCAATAAACACTTCAATGCCTACACCACGATTGTGCTAGAAAGCCGACAATCCGCCACGCAATTTAGTTATAACTCAGTTTCGTTCAAATAAAAATAAAATAAACTTTTCACACTTTCAACTCGAGGTGGCAAGCAATTTTCGTGTTTGTTCCCGGTTCGCGAATGTTTTGATAAGCGTGGTAATGGAAACGGAAGCAGAACGAAAGTGTTCCAAATTCAAAACAGCACGTCATGTTTGACGGAATGTGACAGATGTCACTGCTCCTGGACAGGGAACAGCGACAGACGCCCACCGGACCACTCCGACACTATCGGACGTCATCGACCGAATACAGTAACACTGAACACTGGTAAGTGGTGAAGTGACAGACAAACAGCACTGTCTGTGTGCACGGCGCACCATCCGCCCGTTTATTTATAATCATTGTGCTGTTTCCTCCAAACATCAGCCGGCACCGGCACCGGCACCTGCACCGGAGGCATAGGTAGGTATTACGTTATTCCACTGAGCAAATATACGCATTGTTCACAAAGGCACAGTACCTGAACAAATAACAGTCTGACGTCCGAGTCTTTCCCAATTTTCCGCTGTTCCACTTAATGGGGTTCGAAGAAGCCTCAATACAAAGACGGCCCAATTCTCGATTCTACTGTTTTAATTTAATTTAATTTTTCGTAAGTTGTCATTCTTCGCTATTTTTTAAGAGTTTTGGTCAATTTTGACAATGAAGGAGTAATTTTTCGGCCAAGATAAAAACACTTTTTTAAAGCAGACTAAACATGCTATAATTTGAAACCAAATTGGTCTCTGAGAATCTAATATCGTCTGAGATACAGTTGTTCTAAATGACGAAAAAAAATCTATGTTGTCATTCTTCGCTATTTTTAAGAGTTTTGGTCAATTTTGACAGCGAGGGAGTAATTTTTCGGCAAAGGTTAATCAACACTTTTTTAAAGCAGACTAAACATGCTACAATTTGAAACCAAATCGGTCTCTGAGGACCTAATATCGTCAGAGATACAGTTGTTCTAAATGACGAAAAAAATCTATGTTGTCATTCTTCGCTATTTTTAAGAGTTTTGGTCAATTTTGACAGCGAAGGAGTAATTTTTCGGCAAAGGTAAATCAACACATTTTTTTAAAGTACGCTAAACATGCTACAATTTCAAATCAAATTTGTCTCTGAGAATCTAATATCGTCCGAGATCCAGCTGTTCTAAATGACAAAAAAGAAATCTATCTTGTCATTCTTCGTAATTTTTTTAGAGTTTTAGTGAATTTTGACAGCAAAGGAGTAATTTTTGGGCAAAGGTAAATCAATATTTTTTTAAAGTAGACTAAAAATTCTACAATTTTAAACCATATCGGTCTCTGAGGACGTAATATCGTCCGAGATACAGTTGTTCTAAATGACGAAAAAAAAATCTGTATCGTTATTTTTCGCTGTATTTTTTTCGCTGTCAATTTTGATCGCGAAGAACTAATTTTTTTGACAAAGATCAAAGTGAATTATTATGCCATAATTTAAAACCAAATTGGTCTCCGGGAACCCAATAGCGTCCAAGAAACATCTGTTCTAAATAACGCAATTTTTTTCTTTGTGGTCATTCGTCTAATTTATTATACGTTTTGACCTTAGATTCGATTTCAGTGCACCTCCAAACACCCTTATCCCGGTTTTGAACGAAATCGGTAGAGAACTGGAGAAATTCAAAATGGCCGCAGAAATTATACATTTTTATGTTAGATTCGCGTTTAGTTCACCCCTAAATACCATAATTCCGATTTTGAATGAAATCGGTAGAGAACTGAAGAAATGAAAAACAAAATGGTCGATGAAGTTATGCATTTTGAAGTTAGATTTGAGTTCAGTGCACCACCAAATACTTTAATTCCGATTTTGAACCAAAATGACTTTAGAGTTAAGTTCACCACCCCCTAACATGACTTATGCCGTTTTTGAACCAAATCGGTGTGAAAACCTAGAAATTCAAGATAGCCGCTAAAACTACGTATTTTGGTAGGCACAGATCGGCATATGCAGTCGGGGGCGTCAAGATTGTAAAATATATTAACACAAAAAATGTATAGATTTAAAAAATAATTCGTTCATTCTTTATTTTCGTTTTTGACCGCTTGCACAGGTAACCTTGTAGATCTGTACCACGTACGTCTGTTTTTTCCAGTGCGCAGGTCTTTTTATATTGTGCCGTATAATAAATTAAACATTTTTTGGCCCATATTGAAGAATGTTGCAAAGAAATGTGATTACAAAGAAATATATCGAAAATACGCAATTCCCACATTCCGCAAGTTGGGTGGCAGTTTAACACCTATCTCCCCCAGATATTCTTCATAAAATTGACGAAAACATTGAATTTCGAATGGACGTCCGTTCGCTTCGAAGGTCTTCTATCAACTGATTTGTTTCGGTGAAATCTTTTGTTTTATAAAGATCGCGCGGCGGCTGACGTTTCCCATACAATTTCTCTATGACAGAACTGAATCTAAAAATTCGGAAACAGAATGAATTAGTGAGTTACACTGAGTGAATTACACTTAAAATCTAGATTTACTGAATTATTTTTAATAAACGATCTCGGTTCTTAATCTTATTTGCTCTGAGATTGTGAAAGGATTTTAATTAAACATGTTTGTAATGGGTGCAGTTAACAAAACGGCGAAGGCACTGTCGAGCGTTTTACTTAAAATTGCACTAGATATTTTATATATAATGTAAAAGATTACAGTTTAAGAATTTACGTCATTGAAAACCTTAGACACTTTCGTAACTTTCCCTTAAGAATTTGCAGATAAATTATGTGTTGTATTGCTTACGTTAGCATAATGCGAAGTGACGTTTAGCGCCTCATTTGAGTCTTGCCCCTTAAGTCATGCGGGTCAATTTAATAAAGGTTTTAATATTCTACTGTTAATTCGTGGTGGAATTCCAACACAATATAATTATATTCGATGACTTTATTTTTTCCACCGTGCACGGCACCGTTTGGGGTGCACGGACTTCTTCTAAGTGCTACTTATATATTTTTTAAACCACATGTTTATTTTGTTATCAGACCAGTTTTACCCTGGGAACCTACAGACATAATCAGTCTGAAGATAGCATCCTTAGCACCCTTATCATCCTTATCACCGTGCACCCCTAAGGATGCTATCTTCAGACTGATTATGTCTGTAGGTTCCCAGGGTAAAACTGGTCTGATAACAAAATAAACATGTGGTTTAAAAAATATATAAGTAGCACTTAGAAGAAGTCCGTGCACCCCAAATTGTTCAATAAGGAAATCCAGTCCGTTGTTTTAATTTTTT
Source organism: Halesus radiatus (assembly GCA_022606495.2). Classification (NCBI taxonomy): domain Eukaryota; kingdom Metazoa; phylum Arthropoda; class Insecta; order Trichoptera; family Limnephilidae; genus Halesus; species Halesus radiatus. The sequence continues at coordinate 13,917 of JAHDVE020004953.1, forward strand.
TTTATTAATACTGACGTTCTAACTTAAAAACTGTTTTTTTTTTTTAAGTTCGTTTTCATAGTTAAAATTATTGTTAATGTTTCAATTTCTCAAAGCCCACAAAAGGCACAAAATCTATGATTTGTTGCGTGTGGCGTCACACGAGTAATGAGAATTAACGGTTTGAAAAGATGGTAGTAAATTATGTATGCATTCCAGGCATATAACTGTTGGTACAAACCTAATAGCCTCTTTAGTACTTTTTCATTTATGAACAAAAAAGCAGCGAAGTCATAAACATGTTACCTGATATTTATTTTATAAATGTTTTATATTTATAATTTGTTAAAAATATATTTCAAGGAAAATCTATTAAAATTTGGAAAAAAATGGCCATTTTCTGAGTAGCTTCCAAAAAAATCCGACAGGGAAGGCGAATGATTAGAGGTGGGTCATTCCACTGAATTTACTAATTCGGTTCCAATTCCAAATTTAGGGACACGGGACTCGATTCTTTGGATTCGGTTATTCGTTCCTTTCGGTCCGCCCCAAGATTCTTACATTAGAAAGTTTGCTCATACAGGCATTTTTCGGGAAAAAATTCGTCGGGCTGCTCGTAAGATCGTAACGTGGGTTGGGGTCCCGAAACGAATGATCACTATTGACGGTCGGTATAATAAATAAAAATAAAAAATTTTAAACTTCAGTGCATTACCGATTCGCGAAAGGCACGTTCTAAAGTGGTAGATACTCTCGGTATCGCCCTGGTGAAAGACCACCATTCCTAATCGGCACGTTGTTTGAAATGACTTTCAGCCGTACGTAGTGACCAAATCTGAATAGCCAGGTACTTTCTCATTTTCCTCTTTTCCATCTCTTTCCCCTCCCACTTCTTTTTTATTTGAATACCGCACAAGAATCTCAACTGCTCCTAAAGGGTATAGGGAAGGGAAGGAGATGGGGTAGAGAATGGTGGAGAAGAACCTGGCTATTCATATCTGGTCAACAAATACGGCTAGTCATTTCAAGCAACGTTTCGATACTGAGTATCTACCACTCTGTGTAACTCTTTGTATGAATAAAATTATTCTCAGCACTTTATTTGCCATGATAGTTTGCTAAATCAGACTTGCAATCTGAAAAAATGATAACATTGTCAAGCACCAAATATCCCAATATTTATCAATGTGTAAGGCACTAATAACCTTGATTCTTTGTCATCAATGAAGGTAACACTGCAAATATTCCAGATACTAGTATTAATAAATAATAATTAGTATAATTACCAAGGTATTATAAATAAATCATTAGCCAATGCATTCAGAGTCACTTGACGCCCCTTGCATTGCAGTGAATTTAATTCTCCCAGCGAGAAAAGTGCCCCCAGTTACGCCACAACAGTCAAACCAATCACCGCTCTACATGTATGAGTGAACCTTGTAATGTAAGAACCTTGGGTCAGCCGTTCCGCCGAATCCGGTAGAACGACATGTGACATCGTTCCGCTGCTGTTGTGTAACTAATTCCTGAAGGAAAAAACGTACATTTTGCGCGTTTGAATATGGTCGTTTTTCGTTTCTGACTTCGACTTTCCGAGTGTTTCTGATTCCAGGAGCAAAAATCGTTCATATTACAGTATTGAATAGGGTCGCTTTTGATTTCTGACTCCAATCCAAAACCTTAGTCGTTCCTTGAGTGAGACCGGATTTGCGAACTCGGTGTAAGTCCACCGCCTTCGGAATCAGACTCACTTGAGTCGGTCCAGCCGGAACAACTATCCCCTACCGTATTATATACTAATTTGATATTAATGTGTGATACCGCTAAAATAATTTTGATATTAACCTAAAAATTAAGTGGTTTTAAAATGTAAATACCGTAGTATTTATTGTTTTAAGTACTAGACTTCTTATAAAAAAATATTCTTATATCATCCATTGTATACTGTTACCTACACAATGTGAGTACATTTCCTATGAAACTGGAACATTTCGGTACTCGTGTGACATCAGAAACAATGGTACCAATATAACATGGTGTTTTTATGAGATAGTTAACGATTCACTTTTAGATAACGATTTATAAATTCTACGTATAATTATATATATATATATATATATAAATGTATATATTCAGAATCGGCGTTTGCTGATCTACGAGTATATGCATATATAGTTTTTAAGTCGTAATATTTTCATTGGAGTTCTTTATCGATATATCTATGTGCGGGGGGAACATACTCGTATACATAGAGTGGCGGGCGAATTAATCGAGACAAGCATTTTTCATTCATTTTCAATTTTTATTGATATAATAGCAAATTTTCATAATTTTGAGATGAAACTAGTATGTTATACGACAACCTCTACTATTTTAAACTTCTAACCCTTATTTATTTCCTTATTATTTTCTTCTAATCTTAATTTCATTTTGGCATTGATAAACTAATGAATAACATTAAGTTTTCATTTCATCACCATGAAATCAAAGTTTAAAAATTGCTAAAATCAGTTTTCCTCTTGTGGCCCGATCCTTTTTTTATGTGACTTTCTTCAGTATCTTCCATAAACTTTCGATTGTATTGAGGTCAGGAGAGTTCCCGAACATTTGAAAACATCTATCTGGCTGGATTCAAAGAATGTGTGCACTTTATTCGATATTTGGAACGTCACAATTTTTTTCAGGAAAATCCCTTTCTGGTGAAAATCTTCCCAAATTGATGTTTTGGGGGTATTTGGGCCTGAAAACCTAAAGCCTATTATCCACTGCATGATGAACACCATCAAATATGAAGAAGTTCTGAGGAGTATGCTACTTCTGACACTCGAAGGAGAATTCCCCGACAAAAAGTGTTTGGAAAGTGCTGTAGATTTATTGGAACAAAATCTTGGAAGTCGGCGCTATAAGCTGTACTTTGGAATCTGACCTTTCTAGAGATATTTGTTTTTCATTACTTTAATTATTTAAGTTTAAAAACAACTTTATTAATATACGTAGGTAGGTATGTTCCGTTCATTTCATTCAACTATTTATTTCCACGTAGGTTTACTTGTATTTATTACAAACATCGGGGAGATGGCAGCACGGGGACTCTACAATCCTTATCTTATTTGATAAAGGTACCCATAAAAGTTTGCCCCGAAAAACGGGAGGCAATTCTATAAATTATTATTATTGAAAAGTGTTTTAAATAAACGACAACATACATTTTATTGCGTAGTACCTATCCAACAAATAAATATTTCTATTAATTGCTTTCTAACGCGAAAGTAAGAAAACACGTGAAATACCGAACTCAATGAGCTACTTGCATTATGATTTTTCTTCGGTTCAGAATGGATTTCTAAGAATTCAATATTTTTTCTTTTGCACTAATTGTATTTTCAAAAACGGCAGCAATTTGTTGGAAAAATAACAATTTTAATAGCTACAAAATCAAAGCATTTTATATAAACCGATAATTGATAGTTGTTTGAGTATGATTTATTGACGAACGGCTATATATTTTTTATTGACTCAGTTACAGACTTCAGTCAGTTGACAAAGTTAGTCAAAAGACGTATCCTGGCAAATCGAGTTTTTTAAATACGAGTTTAACAAAATATCATGGGGTTCAATAGCGTAGAAACAAGTAAAACTATTTAATATAATTGATAATTTTTGTAATGTGTCCATTTGTTTATTATTTGTCTGTACTTACTCATAAATTTTTAGTATATTGTTTATCCTGATGAGTTAAGCTTTGCTTCTGAAACATGTGAATATTTATATATTAAAAACAATGATGTAAACAAAGTTATTCCTTTTAATTATAATAATTCAATATTAGTTGACGATTTCATAAAAACAATATAGGTAGGTACACAACACTGACCAACAATATCGTATACAAGCTAAAGTCGCCAAATTCAATGTTATTTTTAAATGTTACACATCAAATTCCAAAAGTCAACCCAGTGAGACCATATTTAAAAACATTCAGTGAGAAGATTAATAAAAATAAATAAAGAGCACAACAATTCAGGTTATTTTCATATAGATTTGCAATTTCAAATAAACCACAAGTTTTTATTGTAGCATTTCTGCATTTACGTAATTACAATAAACGTCTCTTTCCTCAATTGTCTTCCTCATTCCTCTCTTATCTTTAGAGATGCAACGGATATCCGGTTACTATCCGGTATCCGGCCAGATGCTGGATAGCGACATAAATAAAACGGGTAGACAAAATCAAAAATATTATTATTTTCTCTAATTTATTACAAACCATGAAGGTGCCGGTACCATTTACTGGTTAGGTACTAATGGTAAATAAAGACAAGCTTTTCAGCGTTTAGAGGTAATAAACGATTCCGTTTCCTTTCATATACATTGCCAGTTTCAGAAAAGAGTCTCTCGCTGTACACGCTGCTACAAGAAGATGATAGGTATATCTTCGGAAACTTTGCCAAAATTGGATACTAGTTAAAACTAGCTAATCACCATGCGTAAGGGTAACGAACTTCTTTTTTTTTAACATTCATTTAATTTATTGCCCGCAAAATTCAAGCTTAGTACTGGCTGGATATCCGGAAAATTCACTATTCGTTGGATCTCTAATTATCTTCCTCTCCTGTTTAAATATCCCTATTTACACTTACATAATTTCCAACTAATCTAAGAACTTTCCCAAAATTCAAGCTTAGTACTGGCTGGATATCCGGAAAATTCACTATTCGTTGGATCTCTAATTATCTTCCTCTCCTGTTTAAATATCCCTATTTACACTTACATAATTTCCAACTAATCTAAGAACTTTCCCAAACTGTGTCCTTCTACTTGCATCTGTCAAGCACAGCTCATAGGCTCTTCCAGTGAATTTTAAAAATCTAACATTAAAAAAATCCATATATTGTGGTAAGGAAGAGGAAAGAGAACAGAAAATGAAGATTTATTGTGGTAAAGATATTGTATCCAGAGAGAGAGTAACAAAGTTAAATATTGTCGTTACTTAAAGCAAATACTATAAAATGACAATACCTCCAGCTCCTGACATTTGATGGCAACATGCTGCACTAACGCCCTGAGATACAAATAATTAAATGTCCTCATTAAAGCATATACAAATTAAAATTAATGATAAGAATTGAGATATGTTAACCCAAAAAAAGTCTAAAGATAAGAAAATTTCTCACAATTTATTAAATAAATATTTTATTTCCTTTCTAAACCACCAGACCGAGCGCGAGCGTCAAGCGGCGAGGCTTATAACTGTTAGTACAAACCTAATAGCCTCTATAATATTTTTTCATGTACGATGTATGGAAAAAAGGAGTAAAACATATATATAGGTTTACTAATTTATTTATTTTTGAGTTTTAGATTTCTATAATTTATTAAAATGTATGGGAAGACCTGATTCCATCAACACGGGCCACTAGAGGTACTAATGTAGCATGTTGCCATATTAATGTATGGGAAATGTCAGGATCTGGAGGTATTGTCATATTTCTACAGTATTTGCTTGATGCAACAAATATTTCTAGACAATGTAAGGAATATGATCCTAATAAAAATAATATTCTTTTAGAGACTTCAACAAGTCATTTTTAGAAAGATGTGATAGTATTTTAATATAAACAGCAGGTTATCTAAACTATTAGAGACATGTCAATAATAGATTGATTTTGACAATCGTCATGAAATAAAATGCATTTTCTTCGTTAATATTTTTTATCATAATAAATTTGAAAAACAATCCTCATCATCACCATTCGTAAACCAAATTAATTGTTAATGAAAAATACTTAAATAAATACAAGCCAACAATCATTGACTTATTTTTAATGGAACTTTGGTAATCCTGTACTCTGCCTAGACTCATATAAATACCCCCTATCTTGCTATGTAACAAACATTTCAGCGCTTTATTGATATAACCTCATGTGTGTTTTATTTAATTAACTGTTTTAGCAATGTGTTCCTTGAGAAGAAATTGGAAAGAGCTAACTACTTCTTAAAAGTATGTATCTATATTTTTATTTAGAAGGATTGGAAAATTTGAAAGATATTTTTTCTCTGTTCACGCTTTATGGTAGAATTTAGATATCAGCCGATTGAATAGTTTTATTATGAGGGATGGGTGATCTGTAAAAACTTACCGTGAATGGTGAGCTCCGTATCCCGATTGAGTTCGTAGAGTCGCAGTGCCTCGTCCAGCTCCAGCTGCGTTGAGATGGTGCACGGGTCCCCCTCCTCGTCCACCCACTTCATTGTGAACACCTGGAAACATTGAGCTTTGTTAATAACATGTGGGATGGATGAATCAGCACTCTCACAAAAGGCTTCTTCAAAAGAAGAGGGTTTTATAGTCAGAGATACAAGACTTGGAGGGTCCTGGCCATTTACAGGAAACACCTCCACCCTCGCGGTTCTCCTGCTGTCTCTTTAGCATTCCTTATGGCCGAGAGATAGAAGAAAGGGGTATATTAAAGTTAAATCGTAGGGGTACTTCTATATAAAATGGATTGTGGGAGTAAATTTGAGATCTCCACATAAAACCCAAATTTTCAAGATTGGTAAATCACAAAATAACATTTCTTTCTGTCTCATGTCAACTGCTGGAGTGAATACAGACCTTCATATGACTGCATTCGAGCCCGAGTGTTGTTAAAGTGTTTTATTGCAGTTGGTTAACTGTGCTATAAGATATATAATCTTCCAGATCAATCATGGTTTAGTGTTAAATTTATACAGTAAAAGAACAGGAAACATAAAATAGGGCAGGGCGATTGTAAAGTCAAATTTTGTTTTAGGTGTCAGAAAAAACACCATTTGTATTTTATCAGAAACATGTATCCATAGTCCTCGGTCTTCACACCGAAAGCTCCGTGGTTACCTCTCTTTCTGTTACATGGATCGTTTATGAGAAAGAGGGAAATGTTACAAGGGAGCTATTAGCGGAGTGCCTGTACAATGAACATCAATTAAATGCACTCGATGAATTGTCTTTCCCAAAGTTTTAAAATAAATTCATAAGGAGAAAACATCAGGTGCACCGGGTTCATTTTAGTTTTCAACATAACATCATACATTCATTTCATTGGCGGCAACCCGGGCCGGGCGTTTATTGGCATAAAATTTAAACATTTACATGTACTTTACCCGTCTCACTAGTCTAGACGATGTCTGTTCTGAGAGACATGGAATGGGTATTTTCGAATTTGATAGTTTCCACTACTCGGCAAATACTTGAGTTATGCAGGAAGCATCCAAACCAAGCAAGATGAAACTGACAAAAAGGCGTTTGAAATTTTAAATTATACAAAAACACGTTACGGGATTTGTGCAGTGATTTCCAGTTTTTGTATATTATTGCATTTGGAGCTTAGATGTTATTAGCATATAAAGATCTCGTATTTATTTGGAGGAAAATATGAAGAAGTCGATTTTGGCAATTTGCAGATTGGACGCTTTCTGTATAACTACGTCCAATTTATGGTCCACACGTGGAATGGTATAACAGAGTATGTTAGTGAGTACATAAATAAAAACAATATCACACAGTTATAATATCCTGTGCTCCACAAGAAACATTACTAACTAGCTTTTTGGCTAATATTGAAAGTAGAATGTACATCTATTAGTGTGTGAGAATTTTTATCTTATCTATTGGTTAATATTTGTTTTCATTATTGTTTTAATTTAAGGTTTTAATTACCAAAAAGGGAAATTCTATAGTAATACAAGACTTATTTGTTATATTTATGTAATTTGACAGATCATGGTGCGAACAAATCTTTAAATGTCTCTCCTGAATAAATAAGAATATTATAAAAAAGCAAGAAATTGAAAAATAATGTAACTTTAATACATGTTTTTATGAGGTACCTATAACTCATTTTGCACAAAATTTGAGAGTAATAATACCTGATCGGGTGTAAAGCGACATATCGCTATCATCTCTTGGCACAGGTTCTGGAGAGTAACATTATGGTTGATGTATGTTATCATGATCTCCCCATTGTAGGCAGTCTTCACTCGAATGTCATTTGTATTATTGTCTTGGTTTACAAGTTGCGTAGGCATCTTGGTGGCTTATTCTACTCTGCCAATGTAAAGCTGAAGCTTGCCTCCAGGCAGTCAGAACTGAAAGAAACGGAAGAAAAGGATTATACTGTAAGCAAAAGAATGGTAAATATGTACAAGATAAAATTAATAGGTTTTGACATAAAAATGACTCAATACACCCCTACTTTTTATTAAATGTACCATAAACAATGCTGACAGCACATTTTACAATATCCAAATGGATTTTTATTTATCGTATAAACATATAAATTTGGTTTGAACCATTTCAATTAAAAATAATAATCGACCGGTTTCGGAAGTACCCCTCCTTGGTCAGCAAAGACTAAACTAAGATACAAAATAATGATGGACACGTCAACTTTTAGGTATTGGAGTTTATTTATTATAATGAAGTACCTTAGATTGTGATTGTTCCAGTTGGTATAAAAAGGTAGGTATTCCTTCTGGGAATTCAATTAAAACAAACCACAATAATCCATCTATATTTTCGTCGCAAAAGATTTGTGCACATTTAAGCAAGTTGCATTAGTTCATTCTTATGACAGTTATGGAACACAGCATTTGAGAAGTTCAGAAACCCCCTACAAATAATACTGGAGTATGTGCATTCAAATTTGCAATCTAGTGCTTCTTATACGTGTAGATTTTGGGATAAGTAGAGATACATTCAACTGAAAACTTGAATTTGATAAATAAAGTTAACATTGTCAAATCTAACACATGTAACTTGTCATAATAATGGCACGCATGCATTATTACCTCTACCTATAATGCCAATTATCATTATCGATATATTTTTAATAGAATAACAGGTATAAATTTTAAGGAATAGAAAATGCATAGCCTTAATTGATCTTACAAAAGGTAGCAACGGATTGTGAATCATAATGCACGGAAACCACCTGAAGAAATTCCAATGTTTGTGATGACAGTTAAAAATAAACAACTAAATATATCGCTAAATATATTTCACAACTTACATTTGTAACAGAAAAATATATCGTATTAACTCCCAGCGAAATAACTTTACAAAAGAAAATTGTGCACATATAGGAATGTCAATAAAACACAAAACAAACTAATTTTGACGTAAACGCAATCAGCGAGAAGTGGCAAAACGCAAATGCATAGAAATAAAATCATAAATATCCAGGGGCTAGTGGCGAAGAGGGATAGGCATAGATATACTGGGATAGGTCACCGGTCGCCAGCCAGATTCCAATATTTGAGGAAAACCATAGAGAAAGTGGAAAACTTATAATAATATCAATAATAAATGGATTATTTTTATAGCGCCGTTTTCGTGAGAAAATCACCTCAAAGGCGCTTTACAACATAATTTATCTAACCTTTACCTTATCACTTAGACTTATATCTAATAATTTATATATTAGATTAATTACTAATGGCTTAAAGCAACGATTTATAACTAGAAGATACCTAATTCAGACTTATAATTAGTGACTTACATTCAAGAATTATATAGATAGCGACTTACAACTTAGACCTGTAACTTGGTTAATAAGAACCATTTTTCTGTAACTAGTTACTATAAACATTTTTTCAAATATTGCCAGAAAAAAAAATTCCTAATATTTTATATCTAGGAACTCCGGACCTTTTTTTGTTCAATAATTACGTACTAACGTACCAGTATTTAAAATAAAAATTGTCAGTTTTTGGCGTTAAAATAATTTATAATACATCAATTTTTAAAAGCCCGTCAAGACGCACCAATTCGATGGCCGATGAGTTTTGATATTAAAATGTCAAAACAAGGATGAACTTTACCGTACATATTTTTATATTTAATTTATAGTGAACCGTAACTAAATACATGTATGTACCAATTTAGAAACTTTAACTCTAATAATAATAATATTTACAACAATTTTGTCATAATTTCCGTATTGAAAAATGGTTTTCCCATGAATATGCGTTATTTTTTTCAACAATGCTGTTTTATTTTGAACAATAAGGAACTCCAGTCCAATTTTTAAATTTTTTCTGTCATTAATTACGTTCAAACTTAAATATTAGCATATTTAGTTTCTTTTTTCTAAAGGTAGTTTTCACAGTTAAAATAATATTAAAAGTTTCAATTTTTCAAAGTCCGCCAAAACAATTCAAATCTATGGCCGGTCGGTTTTGAGGTTAGAATGCGAAATGTCGAAACAAGGATAAGCTTTACCGTACATAATTTTATATTCTATTCATGGTAAACTTTAACTAAGCATTATGTACCCTTTTAGAAACATTAAATAAGGAATAATAATAGTATTGCGCAATAACATCATCATAATACTGGTATCGATCATTGGTTTGATCATGAATACTCTAATTTATATAATTAAAAAAAAAAATTACATATATATATTGAACAACAATTAAGAAACTTAAAATCACCAAAATTGCATTTAAATTTCGCCAAAACAAAAAAATATATATTTAAAATACAAAACAAAATCGAAAAATAAAAATTTCCTTACCTATCCAAAAACAAAATGTACATGTGACGTCAGATGTTACAAATGCAATGGTACCAAGATAACAAGATGTTTAATGAGATGATTTTTTCACTTTTAAATAACGATTTATAGATTCTACGTTTAATTATATATAATAAAAGTTACATATTCAGATCGGCGTTTTCTGATCTTTATGAATATATATTTTAAAGCCATTATATATGTCACTGGAGTTCCTTATGCGTTCTAAACTATCGATGTACAATTTATACTCCAACCGTATAGTATTATCTTCATCATAAAATATATAGGAGCTGAAAGGCGTGCATGTACAATAAATAAATACTTTTTAATTAAAATGTGTATAATAACGATCAGCGACGAATATGAAAAATCTATTTCTGCTCATTATTATTATAAAAGTGCTGAAATTTTTAGCTAAATACTGACATTTTTATAATAATTTTATTGATTTATTCCATTGACCAATTTTGTGTTCCTTTCTTTGCTTTGAACAATAAAATGTTTTCCAAGTATTTCTTTTCAATCACGAATAGATCGATTGTTAGTATTTTTTAAACAACTTGATTAATTTTCAAACTCTACCCGTTTTTTAAATAATTTTTCTGATTGTTTTCATGGTTGGTAGGTACACAAACAGATATTATGTATATTCATATTAAAAATATATGAGATTCTACTGAAAATAATGTATCCTACCAACATTTCAGATGTATTATCATCTGTACCTACCTGGGGGTGGATTGGTAAATAAGTTTGGTGGTAATAATTTATTGCCGGAAAATATTGCAAAAATAGGTCATCATGGGGCGAAATATTTTTCATTTTTATCTCACTTGCTCCCATATATTTAATAGAATGTGAGAGAAATGGCAATACCAGTTTTATAATATTATGAAGCTCAATGAAGATTTTTCCGGAAATATGAGGATGTTCCAGTAAATAGTTGATTTGTATCATCTTTCATTCCAACGGTACATTGGGGCGTATATATTATGTGAGAAATATTTGCGGAGACCGAGCGAATTCTTATTATCGAACTATTTTCGTCATAAATGTGAAGTAGGTATTTTTCTATATGGCCGCGACCGGAAGCTGTCACCAATATCTTCAGTTCATTTTATGCTGGCTCCTATCTTGCCCAGCCCACTTCTAGGAAAAAATATTACAAATTTGTCCATTGAGATCATCCAAAATGGTAAGTGCAATTGCTTTAAAATATGTTTTAATGATTTGTTATATATTTTTTAGTTTACGGTTTTTCGCCTTGTCGAAGCCAAGATTTTGACAGATTAACATGGTACATAAATATTTGTTTTGAATTTATAGAAAGCTATTTAGCATCATTAACTATCGCCTTTACATTTGGGAGTGTACAAAAATAACATTTCTTTCTATTTCCAGACGGATGCTCAAATGGATTGCGCTCTCGACCTTATGAGGCGGTTGCCTCCCCAACAAATAGAAAAAAACTTGAGTGATCTAATAGATTTAGTTCCAAGCCTATGTGAAGACCTGTTGTCTTCCGTGGACCAGCCGCTAAAGATTGCCAAAGACAGAAGTAATGGCAAGGATTACCTCTTATGTGATTACAATAGAGATGGTGACTCATATCGCTCACCGTGGTCCAACACCTATGACCCTCCTTTAGAAGATGGATCTATGCCTTCAGAGAAATTAAGGAAATTAGAAATAGATGCAAATCACGCATTCGATCAGTATAGGGAAATGTATTTTGAAGGCGGCGTATCATCAGTTTATTTATGGGACTTGGATCATGGATTTGCAGGTTAGTAGTAAACAAACTGCAGTTAATTTATTGTTTTTGCTAGTGACAGTTACATGTTACTGGTATTAATTTGTGTGTTTCTGACTTCAAATTGTGCAATATACACTAAGTATTCCAGAGCAAAATACCAAATATCTTTGCCTTTAGAAAGGGTACATAAAAATAATAACTTATCTCCGTATTATTATCTACCAACGCTTACATTAGTCCCATATCATTTCTTTGTGCATTGGTATTATGTTTTATTTTCTAGTTTATTTGTGTTCTGTTGAATAAATGAAAATGTTTGTATTATGAAAAAATGGCATGCTGAATCATAGTTACTGATGCAATGAGTTTAACCAATCCCTGATTAATTAACACTAAAATATTTCGTGACGTTCAATGGTGAAGATTGACCTGTCAAAATATATTGTGTTTATCAACGGCTATGAAGCTATTGTTGAAAAGTCTGTCAATCAATGAGAATTACACAATACAGACAGGCAGCACCCATATAAGTTTTTTCAAGTAACTAACTAACTAACCATCACGCCGTTTCCTCGCAGGGGTAGGCAGAGAGGACGGACCGCCAAACAACTCGATCTTGGCATACACTTCTTGCTTCATTCACATTCATACAACGCCTCATACATTCTCTTCTGTTATTCCGACTTCTGACATGGCCCGCCGACTCGAGTATTTGATTCACTTGATTGTGCCATGTCTTCCTCGGGCGTCCCCGGACTCTTCTTCCATTCACATTCGCGTCATATATTGTGTTTATCAATGGCTATGAAGCTATTGTTGAAAAGTCTGTCAATCAATGAGAATTACACAATACTGACAGGCAGCACCCATATAAGTATTTTCAAGTATCATTGTCAAATATGCAGGCTGGTAATGTTTCCAATTGTGTTTGTATCACAAGATTTCAATTTGATAATTTATTTTTATTTGTGTAATTTTCTACCAGCATTTATTTTGATGCACTCAACCAAGATTCAGAAAACAATTTATGGTTCTGATACATGCTTCGTTTATGAGTTTGCGATATGCTGTGTGCCTCTTCAGCCACTCATATCACACCCAATCTCCATTTTCGCATCTCTTGCATTTTTCGATATATATTATAATTTAGTTATGGTGTTAATGTGTTGTTTGCAGGTGTCATCCTCATAAAGAAGGCGGGTGACGGCTCCCAGAAGATCAAGGGCTGCTGGGACTCCATCCATGTAGTGGAGGTGCAGGAGAAGTCGTCGGGACGCAGCGCCCACTACAAGCTCACCTCCACGGCCATGCTGTGGCTGCAGACGCACAAGGAGGGCTCGGGCACCATGAACCTGGGCGGCAGCCTAACCCGACAGGTACAAAACCAATCAACTTCCAACTGTTCTGATTAGACACAATTCAAATTGGCCTCGCTTCCTGGTGGTTCCGTGACTAAAACAGAACAGTAAAGAATGAATAAACTTAACCTATTCTGTTTTATCCGATTACCCTTTTTGAGACAACAAGGTAGAGGTTACAATGGAGCTATCGGTTCAAATTTTCATGCCAGTGGTAGACAAGTTTACAAGAACCACGTCGATATGGTTCTAACCACAAAACCACCGGGTTATCAATTAGGTCAGTAATGTATGTATAATGTGAGTTCATTGTTCTGATTACTAAGAAAGCAACATAAATATTGAATGATTTTTAAATCTTTCTGCATTTAGGCATGATATTTTGGTTGAATAATGCTTAACTGCACTCATCGCTAAACAAATATTGCCATAAAGAACCAAGCGCACCCAATAAACAGTAATTCTATATTTCTAATCAGTAGAGACATCAGATAAAATACATTCATGGGTGTGGCTGTTTCACTTTTGGTGGATATGCTATCTTTTGAAATATGTAAGACTTACTTAAAATGGATTTTTATTGCACCTGTTTTAGGCCGAGCAAGATGCCACAGTTTCTGATGCCAGCCCACACATCGCCAACATCGGGCGCATGGTTGAAGATATGGAGAATAAAATTAGGAATACTCTCAATGAGATATATTTTGGTGAGTTTCAAAATTTAACTTTTTTACAAATGAACCAAGTTGTACTTGTGAACATTTACTTTTAATAGTGGTATGGTATAGCCGAGTAGCACAGACGATATCTACGAGACAGTCTAGGGCTACTTCCGTGATCGGGAAAGTCTTGTTAAATTTTCATCCCCTTTATGTGGTAACATTTCTGAATAAAAGTAACTCTAGTTAAAATAATATATCTGGTTACTTATATTATTTCCTAGTTTTTCACTTAGCGTTGTTTGTGTATTTGCAGGCAAGACCAAGGACATTGTGAACGGCCTACGTTCTGCTGTGGCGCTGGGCGAGCAGCGGCGACAGGCGGAGTTGCGGCAGGACCTGGCCGCCGCCCTGCAGCGCCGCCACGCTGCGCGCCCGGCTGACTGAGCCCACGCCTTCCCCCTCTCCCCCTCCCCCACCGCCTACCACGAGCATCCCCTCTAGCCAGCCCCTTTCCCCCCACAAACACCTCCCTTCTGTTTCCGTATCTACCCAAATTCTTTAGTATTATAAAAACATAGCTTAACATACTGGTATTATAGCTTTCATCGCTACTGTGCACGGGGTGCCCTTTGTGCAGCAAATGTTGTCAGTTCAGAACCTCATAAAGTGAGGAGTTTCCTAACAAATATGGAAGTGTTTTGGAGACTGTCTTATTTGTTTCCACTCCAAGTTAACGGTAAACAGTCAGTTCTTTAAAGCCAACTATTCAGAATAATATCAACACTGCAACGATTGAAAGAAGGGAAATGGTTAAACTGTCTTTCAGTACTATATACAATTGTATTATTTGAGTGCATGTGCATCCCGCCAGCAGAGCCCTAGGAAATTGTAATACCCTTGTGAAAAACATATTTTAACTTAATTTTATGAAAGTTTTGAGTTTTGAAAAGAAACAGTTTCTTTTTATACAATAATAATTATTAACATGCGATAAATACATCAATTATGAAATTTTTACCCGTCAGAACTTTAAACGATTTGGCATATTATTATATAAATAATTAATAAAACTATTATGTACTTGTATAAAACCTAGAGTAAGCGTATCGATGGCACGTGTGGTTAAACTACATTATCATTTTGTTCACCCATGATACATTTTCTTCTTTTCTTTCAAGATAAATAATATTATAGATAGAATTAGCTATTTTTTCTTAGCTTCCACTGTAATAAAATTACCTGTAAATACAAATACACTGGAGAAATGCCCAGAGGTCCCAGGAGCCTAAGAATGTGCTTACAGCCAAGACTTGAAAACAAGTTTAAATAAAAATTGAATTAAAAAGTATTTTTAAATCAAGTACTGAATTAATCCGTGTATTTAAATTTGGATAGGAAAGTCGTTCCAATGCTTTTTAGTTAAATAATATAATATTCTCGCTTATTATGACTGTTGCTATTCTATCTCACACTTGATATAATCTAACAAACATTACGACGACTTAGGTGGTTTATATTTTTATTTCCTTAGGAGGCTGTATTGCAAGGTGACCCTTGAACTCTAAAAAGGTTGGGAACCCCTGCCGTATTGCATTTACATATTTTGGATGATTTGTTGGTTGTTGAAATAAAATTATCAAAGCGAAATCAAAACATATTTTAAGTCTGAAGCTCTCTTGAAAACACTCCCTTACGATTAACGCTGGATTGGACAGTCATTTTGTTTGTACCTAACGCAATGTTAGCTAATATCCATTTCCTTTAGAATACTTAACGGTATGATTGATTTTGATAGGTAGTTTAGTGAGTAGGCTATAATAATATGTATAATAGAAGCTCACTTGTGAAATCCTGGCTTAGTTTGTCCTACAACAAATTCTGAAGTGACGAGTGCGGATAGCTGTCAAATGCCTTTTGATTTCCTAAGTGAAGCAGAATGAACGGGGAAGTCAACGATATATTGCATTTATTTTCGCCTTTTAATCACTGTCGTATGTTGACTGAGAAGATTTTCCTTGAACCTAGTGCATGCTCAGATTATCCACTTTTTTATTCCGTTTTCTGCGTGTAGCCAGGTGGTAGATTTATGGTTTAAAAAATTAATTAACCATATTACAAGTTCTCAAATTTAAATAAATATCAACATGCTCCACATAAAGTCAAGAAATAAACACAAAAAGCCACATTTATTTCACCCCCGAGTTTAGAAAAAATTATTCTGAAAAAATGTAAAATAAATTTAAAATCTAAGAACATGCAATACTAGTTTTAAATATCAATTGTTCAGAATAATTTGTGACAAAACAATATTTTTTGTATGTTAAAGTAAAGCCTTATTCTTAATAATGTAAAAAAAAAATTTTTACGGAAACACAATACCGGAGACCCTGAGGGAAATAATTTCCCTCAGGAACTATATCATCTTTGGGGATGCTGTGTGGAGGGTATTTTAGAGGATAGGAAGGAGTGAACATGGGTCTTGAAGAGACCCATGTTGTAGGATGGAGGAAACACAGGCCGGCAGATCATTCCACAGCCGAGATGTTGAACATAAGAACGAGTTGTAGAAGCGACCCGTTGTCATGTGACAAATGTCGACTGTGTGCAAATGTTGGGCACGCGTTTCCCGACTATGCACCGGTGCCGAAGGGATTAGTGACGCTAGTTCCTCAGAGCATCTTCCATTAAAATACTGGTAAAACAAGGACAGCATTCCCACCTGACGTCTGTGCTCCAAAGATTGCAGTCCTTTAAAGTTTTACTACAAAAAGGTATTTACACTTTTACCGTGCACAAGGAATATATTTTTAACATGGATTTTCAAGGTATGTAGGTTGACTTTACATGGGGCACTTTGATATGTGTTAATTTATAAAAATAATTCTTATATCCAATACTTGATGTACCGTAAATTAGATTTTCCCGAGTCATGCAATAGAATAAAATATTTATATATTTACTTTGCACAATACCCATAACTTTGCCATTACCAACATCTTATCATCCTGTGTGTTGTTTTTTTTTTACATTGTATTATGTATCTTTTAAGTTCTTATTATTATTATTCTTTATTAAAGTTCTTTAAAAGCAAAATTTACATTCTTGTTCAATATATCACTATCAAATGAATAAACATTAACATCTTACAATATAATCAACATCTAAATAAGGGTAGTTTGATGAAGTCATTGTCTAGCAGCGGTGACAGATTATAATGTGCAGACCGACTATACAGACACCTTGATAAGTTATTGTATTGCTTTACCTCGGAATATGTGTGGTCCAATTTATATTTGAAGAGGGGTACCGCCTGTTATGGATTTGCTAAGTCAACCTCTCCCCACCCCTAGTTAATCTCGGAGCCTGTATGCAATTTGTCTGTTTTTGCTCAACCATTTATTGTATCTTCCTCTCTGCTCTTGCTTATTGTGATCAATCAGACATTTCTCTGTAAAAGGTGGCATCACTGAACATCTGATCACACTAATAAGGCCCAAATACCTATTCCTTCAGAAAACATGTAGTTTCAGTCATTTATTTTGCATAAAAATAATTTTAGAAGTGACATAAGACGTAACTCTATGACTAATGTTTTTTGAAAATAATAACTAATAATATTATAAACAAAAAAGTTTCATAAATGCATTATTTTTAATTGCTTTGATAAATATTTTAGGGGCTCGGTAGGGTGTGGATTTGATAATTCATTCCCCATCAGCGAGGAATAATTTTTTAAAGAATCAAAACATTAGTATTCCTAGCCAAACTCATCTTCAAACATCGATTCAATTTTCGGTTTGAAATATAAAGTGCAACGTGTACAGAAAATTAACAACATTACATTAATATTTGAGTTCATTTTATGAAAGTTATTGCATTGCGCAAAAGTTTTATTGTAAAGCGTAACAAATAATTATATAACGTCTACATTATTTCATGCTTTTTTAATTAACCTATTCCCATTAAGTTAAGTTTCAAAAGGGTTTTATTTTCTACACATTAAGAGGTTGGTTGTGTATATGGGATCTGCAATTTCATCCATTAGTTTTTCAAACCACTTAGGCCAGGTTATCTGTTAGTGTCAAGACGACTGATCTAATTCAGAATTTTGACGCATTTTAAATATTTCCAGAGGAATTAAATGAGAAAGGGGCTGAGCATCACATGATAATTCTTTGAAATATACATTCAATAGTTTTAGAGGCCCTTATGCATTTTAAAAATACAAATTGAGAATTAAAACTACAATTTCATAATAAAATTTGACTTGTTTACCTAGAGAATGCAATTTGTTTATTTTCCTGTGCATGTTTCTAACTTTTGATTCACGTCCATTATTTACCACTCATTCTACCAGAAGTTGTTGTATGAGCTGCTGTAGCGCACTCTTTTGAACAGTGAACACAGCCATGCAAAATGTGACAAAGAATTTGCTTAGTTCATCCTTCCCTTCTTTAGTCTGTTCTTTCTACAGTACAATTTACTTCTATGATGGCTAGATTGTCACTTTGTGAGGACCACCGAGATAGTTGCTAAGGAATTTACAGCCAAATTGAGGCTAGTCCCCGAGCTTCTAATAACTTCTATTCACATTCACCACACCCGAGGAATCCCGAGTAAAACAAAACCGCAGAAGAACCAAGTTACACGATCAGTTTAAATCTGATCGGTTTGAGATCTAGTCATCTCACATGATTCACCTCGTTGATAAGCCATCTCACTGCCTTAAAACTCGAAAAAATATTTTAATGCAGCGCACATTTCCTTTCAAACACGAGAAGAAAGTTCTCATATAGAAACGTCTGTAGTAAATTACAAAAACCTACATTTGAATGTAACCTATAACTTTTGAAGAGTTGAGGAATTGGAAGAATGTGTAGTCAGAATATTACAGGATAGAAGAGACTCGAAAAGGTTTACACGTCTGTTGTGGGGTGTGGTACCTCACACGGCATTTTTTTGGCAAACTGTTGCCCATCCAAAAGATGCTGCGCTTGATTTATGGTTCTAGTTTTTTCAAGTTTCAATGATTTCATCGGCTTCACCTTCCGGCGGCAGGTTCTGGAGCCATCGTGTGAAAACATACAACTATTGTTCTACAGTTAAAGGTGAAACAAGTAGGTACGTAATACAATATTCTTAAAGGCGTGTGAAAGTCACCAATTCATTTTAATGGATTTGATAATCAAAGTACATAGTCATAATAATAATTAAACTCAGTTGCAAGTAAAATTATATTATGCAACTAAAAGCATTATATATTATTTAACAATTGTTTTTTACCATCATGTTCATTTTTAAACATCAAAGATTGAAATTAACTGTGTCAAAATTCCGTTTAATTTTTTATTTCAAGGGCTATCCCAAATATACAGAAAGGAAAAATAAATTAACCCACATATCGTCGCTGTTCTGACTCAACCTCGTATCTAGAAAAACGTTTTTATCAGATGAAAGAAACTGTTTATTTTCCTTATTGTAAGCAACCCCTTTTAATTTAATTAATACACATTACATATTTAAGTATAATTTGAGTAACTAAGTAACAAAGAATTGCTCTAAAATGAATTTCTTTCATCTCCTAAGAAAAAATATGTTTTAGCAGATAAGAGATCGAGTCAGAACAGTGATGATTGATTATACACTACAATTCTTCAAATATCATTCATTCATGAAACTCCAAAATTTTAACCATCAGCCCTTTTTCGTCTCAAAATAACATATATTAAATTATGAAAAACCCATTTTTTCTTCTCCTGTGAAATTTTGTTTTTGATGGTTACTGCTCTCTTCCTGAATACAATCCATTATATACAATTGTTACGATTGCATGTGGATTCATCTTAATACTCCTCTTTACGTAGCTGGTGCACAACCACTCTGTAATAATAATAGTGGATATTTTATCTAGTACAAGAATGACCCCGAGATTTAAATTTTGTTTTTGATGGTTACTGCTCTCTTCCTGAATACAATCCATTATATACAATTGTTACGATTGCATGTGGATTCATCCTAATACTCCTCTTTACGTAGCTGGTGCACAACCACTCTGTAATAATAATAGTGGATATTTTATCTAGTACAAGAATGACCCCGAGATTTAAATTTTGTTTTTGATGGTTACTGCTCTCTTCCTGAATACAATCCATTATATACAATTGTTACGATTGCATGTGGATTCATCCTAATACTCCTCTTTACGTAGCTGGTGCACAACCACTCTGTAATAATAATAGTGGATATTTTATCTAGTACAAGAATGACCCTGACATTTAAAATAAAAACACCGGGTTGAAACAAAACCAGCAGATTTAGGCAGTAATTTTTATAGCTAGAGGTCATCGCACTTTAATGCTTCATTAAAAATAAGAAAATGTGCAACTTCACGGCAATAACACCCAGTTGGCTATTTGTGAGTGACTAATTTACAAAGGGGCCAAGGCAAAAGACTGACTGCTGCACAATATAATAAGCGCCGAAGGACAACATTTCCAAAACACCCAGTCAGAGACGTACACACTATGGGAATCGTGATAGAACTCTAGTCAGAAAGGAAAGTTAACTACATGATCAGGTAACCACACGTAAATAAATGTTCAGATATTTTTCCACAAAGGATTTTATTTTATTGGTAAAAATAATTGCAGAAAATGATAATAATCACCATCCAGAATTTCCTTAAGTAGCTCCTTAAATCATTGTTACAAGCCACTTCACTTCTACACTTTCTTTCCTCCAATATCAGTTCATAATATATGTACACTCAATTGGTTAATATGTTCTAATCTGTGATTCTTCTCCTGTTAACAATAATATTCTACAAGATAATTTAGTGTAAAATATCTTAGAGAGAAATCTCTTAATGCACAACATGAGATCACTAAATCATAATGGAGAAGCAAGGCGACAGTTCCCCGGATGAGGTCGCAGAGCAGGGGTCGGCTGTATCTGATCTGCAGCTCTGCCACTGTCTGCTATAGCTGCAGTCAACCCGACCACTGTCTACTGCGCTGCACACCAGCCAATAGCCAATAGCCAATAGCCACTAGCCACCACACCACCCACCCAACACAAGAGGAAGATGCAAAGTAAGCTCACTGGCTGTGCCGGGGACCATCTGAGAGACGGATCTGGCCAACCTCTGCGTGACATATTAATAGCATTTAACAGTTTAAAAATTGGCAGAAAAATATCAACGCTCCATATTAATTTTTTTGTTTTTTATATTTTATTTATAAACTTTCAATAACCGTCATTTCAAATATCATATCCTGATAATTAACAAACACACCGCAGGCACTAGGCAGAGGTGGACTGTGAGCCCGCCTGCCGCCTGGAAGGGAAGGTTGCTAGTTACAGAAACTGCACTGGGATGAGCCCACCTATACATGCTATAATTACATTATGAAATAACAAAGCACATTGACTAATAAATGCGGTAGAAAGTCAACAACACCGACTACCTTTCCTACGCGAGTATTATTATGTACAAGGCAAATGAAAACATGAATAGTATCCAAAGGGCTATTGTTAGTTGGCAGGATCATTTAAAATGACGTCCTTTATTGTTAAAAACACAGTTAAGGAAATGGCGTACAGCGTATATATGGAAGAGTGTATAGAACTAGGTGGTTATTATGGACACTGAGGGAGTCTGACTGAGACGTATGTATGTATGCGGTGTATGTAGGGGGCGGGAGGGGCAGACGACAATGATGATTAGAAAACACATACGGCTTCGGCCGAAATCACTTCCGCACACAAAACTTCCTTCTTCTTTTGTCATTATTTATATATATTTTTTATAAAAGACCAGTCCATGTATTATGTTTAAATGTATCATTACAATAATGAGAGTGTAGTTAGGATGACGCAGAAGGGAGCCACCGCCAGCTTATTTATCCAGCGCCGTATTGGCCTTGATGGCGATGACGCACTCCTCTCCGCAGGACTTGAGCACGGTGCACTGGAACAGACAGGAGGGAGACATTAGGGGGGCGGTTCTCGGAACTCACATACTACGGGACTCTTACAAGTGTACTCACCAGTAGTTCCTTGCCAACCTCGTGGTCGGCGCGCAGCTGGGTGCCTAGATCTCCGTCGGGGATCTTCAGATCCTCGCGCAGATCTCCGTTGTCAGCCATGAGGGTCAGGTAGCCATCGTCTATGTCGGTCAGCTGGTAGTCCTCACGCTTCACATGGGGCACGTCCATGTTGTGGGTGGAGGGGCAGATATCTTCATACCTTGGGGTAGCAAGCAAACGGTGCTTAATAATCATTCTTAATATAGCCAACTAACTAAAAGGATTACTGTCCGTCTTATCACTTGGCTTAGGTTAGCCGACAGCCCAGATAAAATATAAGATTTTCCAAAAATTAACTTCAATTTCTATGATTGATGCGTAACAGATACCACAGAATGTGATAAGATTGATCCATTATTCAAAGAAATAGGTGGTTACAACCAAAGTGCAAAACATATTTCTATTTTCAATGACCACACTGTACAATATACTATAGTTCATTATCTTCATGCTAAATCACCAATATTATGTTTCACTTATCAACATAATGCACAGACATGCACCTAGTTTGGTGTACGTAAGATCCTAACATTTACAATAGAAAGAATCAAGAAAAACAATAAAATAAGAAAAGAAAAAACACAAATTCTTACATAAATTATTTGAGTGGTTGGCCATATTGACCATATCAATGATGAATGTTTTGAAACATAAGAAAAGCCACCAATAAGACTAATCCGTACGACAACAATGTGACAGTTGTAAAATGGCAGAATAATATTATATTTAACTGCAATATGCTGTGTGAAAAAGAACAAGTTATTAACCTTAGAGTTAACAATGAGGGCCAGCACTTCTACTAGACAATACAATAACAATTGGACTAAGTAAAGGGGCGGTACTCACTTTTTGCCATTGAATATGTCAATTCCGACCATGTGCACCTTGGCGTGACCGTGCTTGCCAGTCTTGGAGGTGGACATCTCCACGATCTTGCAGGGCCTTCCCTTGAGCATGACAAAGCCGTTCTTGCGAAGGGCAGAGCACTGCATAGGGAAGGTGGCTGAAGCCCCCGAATCTCCAGTCTCGAAGTGGGTATCTTCCATGTCAGACATTTTGGCAGATTTTTGTTTCTTCCTATTTAGCTAGTAAAGTGGCTGCTCGCACCAACAACTTGTGGTGGATCTGTGGACCAATCGAAAACACTTGTTAACATTAGATAAACTTTTTATAAATTGATGAACCAATTGCGTAAATTATTTTGCGCAATTTGGTTACACTTCGATACGAAAAGAAAAACATTCGAGAAGTCAGACAACAAAATGAAAATGGATGGAAAAGGGAACACTTTCACTGTAATAAGCGTTCCCGGATATTGTTATTTCACGCCACAACCCATCCAAAATGAAAGGGCTGACACTGTTGACATTACAGTGAAAACTTAAAAAAAACAGTCGACAGCCATATTAGACGACTCAAAAAAAAGATAGTCTACGGAGGTTATTTTTTTACGAACCTTTTTTTCCGTTTTGCGCAACCACAACAGACGTTGGCGTTAGAAAAGTGGTTACAGTACTTTAAATTCCCGAGATTGAATTACATCAAATGTTATCACTGTAGAAGAACGGTTTGTGCAAAATTTCCGCAATTTTTCATAAAAACTCAATTATGGGGGAAAATATTGACCTCTGGTGGCAGCATGATGTAGACATGTGGCTCTATATATCTATCACAAAAGTTGACATTTAGAAAAAATTACGCTGTGCAAAACAAATAGTCAACAAACGGATTGTAAAATTGCGATATTCCGATACTCGCTTGCGCGAGTTACTTTTCAATAGCAATATTGTTGGCCAAATAAGACGAAAGCCGACAAAAAGACGTGGTTTGTCAAGTCAAACCAGCCGGTCAAATCGAGCACGAAAACATTTCATCGTGACGGAAAATTACTACAAGACCTTAAATAATTGAAGTTATGTATGAGGACTACATGGAAATACTTACAAAAATCAATTAGTACAGGTAACTACACATAAAACCACAGGAAAACGGAAATATTTATCGATACTCACATGTGACTAAGATGGGTTCTTCAACCGAAAGACCCTGTTGCGCCTGCGTAGCAGATTTAAGAATCACTTCCTGCGACGGGGACGACAAACACCATTTCAGCGCAACTACTATCCGCGCTAATTTCAAATTCGATGTTTGAATTTCTTGTGAATATTCATGTTTTTTAAAATATTTTTGACATTTGATATAATTAGATTAATCATTTCGAAAATATGAAACTATTGAGGCAGTCCGGAATTATTTTATTGTGAAACATTCATCAAAAATGATTTTTGAAAATTGACACCGAAAACTCTGTTTTATCATCTGGGTCAGTTGTCAGCGTTTCTAAAAATTATCTATAGATGTCGGTAGCACACAGATGTGGGAATCATTACACGTCAGCTTTGACGTTTTGTATCATTTTGGCGGGATTTTTATAGCGGCATTGGTAATAATGATAAATAAATAATCTCTGCATAGTACATGCTAATTTTTACTTCCACATGTCCGAAATTTACAGTATTGATTCCCAATGAGGACATAAGAAAATACCTAACTAATTGAGATTTTTTTCGGATATTGAAATTTTTTAAAAAATTTAATGTAAATCAAATTTAATAATGTTATTATTAAGTCCTGCAAGTATTTTTAGTTGTTATTATTGTGACAGCTGTTTCGGCGTTTAAGGCCATTTTCAACTGTGGTTAATACACATTGCGACGACTTATTTATATGATTTAATTTACCCCCACTCCTTTAAAAATTTGGATGGATGGGTAATGATTTATTATCGGTAAAACCGATTTAGTTAGAAAGCAATTAGTTTTTAAAGGAGTGGGGGTAAATTAAATCATATAAATAAGTCGCCGTAATGTGGATTAACCACAGTTTGAAAATGGCCTTAAACGCCGAAACACCTGTCACAATAATAACAAATAAAAATATTTGCAGAACTTAATAATAACATTATTAAATGTGATTTACATTAAATTTAAAAAAAAATGGAGTTCTACGAATTAAACACAAAAACAATTAATAATTAATTAATGGATATTGAAATACCTACCTGCATACTTATAAGTTTGGATGATCGGTAAATAATAATTTGGGCATAAACAAGTTTTTTGAGGTCCGTTGTAAGTCAGACCTTCAGCGAGATTCGAATTGGAATAATTATTCCACTCATTAGATCAAAAAATGATTTCAATCAAATGATCAAATCAGATCATAAGTGTTTTTTTGGATTTTAACTATAGCGGGCAATTTATGTATGGAAGGTAGCAAGTGACAACTGTGGATAGGGGGAAATAAGTATTTGAAAAAAATCCAATAAAAATGCTAAAAAAAATATTGCGACGACGGTTATAATATCACTTTTATTTTCAATAATGACTCGAATGTGTGAAATGTATTATAATTGAAACATCCACGAAAGTAGCAAAATGCCGTCTATCGATTGACAGTGTCCATCCCTTGTGGGGATCGAACCCACGACCTTTGGATTAGAAGTCCAACGCGCTATCCTCTGCGCCAAAGGGACACGGAGCGGAGCGGCTCCAAACTAAATATTGATGTTTTTAACAAAACTGGGAGCCGACTTGTGGCACTTCAACGTGCAAAGGTTGTTTTCTGTACAATCCAGTCTACACAAATCAAAATAATTTCAATAAGCATTCGTAACAAATAAAATAGAACAGAATCATCAATTGGAATATTTAAGTTTATAGCGAAGAAACAAACCACTTGATAGAAACACAAACTTTTATGCAAATTGTAGGTGGCGCCATGAACCAATCAACATCAACGACATATCCGAAGTTCGACATGGGATCAACAAACTTTATAGACGTGGACGCAGTTTTCTAAGTTGGCACAAAATTCCATTGTTTTACAACAGGGGTGGCCACACCTTTCTTCTTTCTAGGAACGACTAGTTGATAAAATAACAATTGTGGCGATCGACTGATATCGCTTGTGAAAATATATTATATATGTTTTTTTATTGTTATCATGAGATAACAATAAAAAAACTCAATTACATTTCGAATATGTATATGTATTATGTATTTTGAAAACAGATATTTTAGGCTGCTCTCTGACGGTCCGGTGAGGTACGAACTCTTCACTCGCTACTGGAGACACCGCGCAGAAAAGTCCCACAATGGACTGCGATGCAAACCGTTACCTTACTTTAGCAAACTTGACTTTTCTGTGCAGTGTCTGCAGTAACGAGTGAAATGTTCGTTCCTCACCGGACCGTCAGAGAGCAGCCTTATACATATAAAAGTAAAGAACCAAAAAAATGAATTAACGACACTAATATAATTAAGTATTTCACCACTAAAATTATTAAAGATTAATAACTTAATATCTTACGAATCAGAAGTAAGATGATTACTTTTGGTTCGAATAGAAGCAGATTTCTTCTTCTATAGTTGTGGGTCGGGTTTGTGAGGAGTCTCAGGGTAGACTTACGAGTAGAAACGGTTAAAACATCTGCTACTACCAAGGAAGACACGGTAGCCGACTTGAATTTTTCGGTAAATTTGGCGAGAAAAAACTGTTGACAAGACAACTGACTTTACTTTTACGATACTCAGTACCGGGTGGATAATTTTCCCCATAGTTCATGGACAATGTCTTTCAATGTTGCCTCTTTTCGGAATCGATACACTTGAAGTACAAATGATGCACATATATATTTTATTCAATAGATAGTAATATCTTTTTGGTTTTTGGCAAACTTTGCTGGAATTACACACTTGGGCTGGAAAAAACTAAAAATAAACGTATATTTAATTTAATTAATGCATCTAAATAAGTGAGAGAAGAGATAACATCTAATGGATTTTAAGAGCTGGAACGTCGAGTGGTTTTGATTCGTTCGCACAATATATTATAGTACAATATAGGTCGGCGATCAACCAAAAATACCTTCGCGATCTACCCACTGGCCATCCGTGTTTTATAATTTGTCGTATTCAGAATTATATATGACTATGTCAAAGTTAACACATTATATTATTATTATGTTCTAATATGTCATGTGTTGATTTTACTTTTTACTAGGTACTTAATTATCAGTAAAATAATTAAACGTGTTTCTATTTACAGCTTTATAATAAAATGTAGACATCTATTCAAATGGAATTAAAAACTTCCATTACTATGGTAACACCCTTGACATTTGTTTGAAATCTGTCGAGAAGTTTTTTCCAATCACTTTTTTTAATGCATTATTTATTCATTGTTTCAATTATTTAAAATTAATAAACCAATATATAGTGAACACGGAAAGTGATTTACCGCATATTTCTGCGTTGTTTAGCAGATTTTAGTCGAGGAAGCTTGTGTCCAACTGTTGAAATTACTGGTACGAGTGGTCATATCTGATAACAAATATTATATGCTGCGTTGTTTAGCAGATTTTAGTCGAGGAAGCTTGTGTCCAACTGTTGAAATTACTGGTACGAGTGGTCATATCTGATAACAAATATTATATGCTGCGTTGTTTAGCAGATTTTAGTCGAGGAAGCTTGTGTCCAACTGTTGAAATTACTGGTACGAGTGGTCATATCTGATAACAAATATTATATGCTGCGTTGTTTAGCAGATTTTAGTCGAGGAAGCTTGTGTCCAACTGTTGAAATTACTGGTATGAGTGGTCATATCTGTTAATAAATATTACATGCTGCGTTGTTTAGCAGATTTTAGTCGAGGAAACTTGTGTCCAACTGTTGAAATTACTGGTATGAGTGGTCATATCTGTTAACAAATATTATATGATGATTTTGAAACAATTATAAGTATGCACATTCAGATTTGAGGTTTTACATTAAGAAAATAATATTATTAAAGCGGATTACAAATCTTTGGTTACGTTTATTTACAAAAACGCAACGATAAATGATTAAACATACTTTTTTCCACTTTAAAAATCATATTCGTATTTTAAATATTTTGTAAAACATACAATGGGACGGTCAGAAAAAAATAATATTTCTGATTAGATTTTGAAAAATGCTAAGCCTATGTAAATTTTAAAAATATTTAATAAATATTTTTCTATTTAAAACCATTATGTTTATCGTATTGCGTAATAATACTATCATTATTTTGAATTAATAAAAAATAACTCTACGACGTCCCTCTCCCCGTTAACATATAATATACAGCTATTCCGATACACAAATTTCAGAAATAAATTAAAAAAAAGTGCTCCCGTTATCTTCTTTCCAAGCGTTAAATAAAAAGTTTAAACATAAAATTGTCTCAGAATATGCTGTAGAATCATTTCCTTAATCAATACACGAAATATAGGATCATTACCTATTCACAACATCAAGTATTCATTATTTTTATAACGATCCCATTTTTTTACAATTAAATTTAGTATGTTTTACCTATTTTCTAAAGTGAACACGACGAGTTTAACCCATACGGTGTACCCACACTACCTACGCGTAAGTTGCCTCATACGATCATATAAATAATTAAATTTAGTATGTTTTACCTATTTTCTAAAGTGAACACGACGAGTTTAACCCATACGGTGTACCCACACTACCTACGCGTAAGTTGCCTCATACGATCATATAAATAATTAAATTTAGTATGTTTTACCTATTTTCTAAAGTGAACACGACGAGTTTAACCCATACGGTGTACCCACACTACCTACGCGTAAGTTGCCTCATACGATCATATAAATAATACAAAAAGTAAATTATATTTGCACAACATCGTTTTGAATAAAAAACATAAGCTGAATAGACAAAAACATGGCATCTCCACCGACGGCATAGAAAATAAAAGGAAAAAAATTAATCTCCCGCGCAGTTGAAAATGAAGGAGAAAAATCAAATTACCCACGTTCATATCGTTTTACGCTTTTCATTGAAACGAAAATTTTGATAAATCCGCAGTTATTCCCCACTACAAGAAAATATTGATGAATTCCCACCACTAGCAGACAACACAATGAGACTAGTAAACGTACTCAATGTTACACACAATATAATATACCTATATATAGAGATTGCAGTAAAAATAATATTAAATGTAAAAAAGAGAAAGAAAATCAATAAGGAATAGAAAAAAATGTTGTTAAAACTTCTGAAATGTCAAAATTTTTTTATTTTCTATTTCATTATTTTCATATCCGGATTTTACGAAACGGCACCGGATTTGCAATCCCTACTTATATACCTACATAATAATAAATGTATCGGCTATTATTATTTTTTTAATGCTTGTCTGCTTGTACACAAACAATAATTTCAACAGTAGAATATTAATTAACAGCGTATCAGTAAACACTTAAATGGGGAAACGTAATAGGTTGGTTAGAAATGCTAATAATAACAAATGTATCGGATATTATTATTTTTTGAATGCTTGTCTGCTTGTCAATATTGTAAAACAATCACCAATCAGTGCAAAATTCATTGGTTAAATTATTAGCTCATCTAAATTTATACGAACAAAGGCATAATATTTCATACTTTTATCCGAGTCTCAAAATTCTTTCATTAAGATCAATTCTCTGGTACAAAATTATATTTCAGCACATTAATAACCCTATATATAATACAAATAGACTAGAGCACACTTATAATATATCAAAACTAAACAATTAATAAACACATTGAAAACTTGGCTAGCTAAAAGAAGCTATTTGTATTAGATAATAAATTACAAAAAAGTAGTTTATCGGAACTTTTTGCATTGTATTTCTTTTCTTTTGGAAAAAAAAAATTAGCCTACACGTATACCTAAAAGGCCCTCTACATGATGGGCCATCAGCTAGCCGATTCGATGGCATGGCGATGGCCGGCGATATTTGCAATAGCACTACACGATGGCGAAGTTCAGTTCTACTTTCCACGTGCTTCCGGATGGACTTGCCACTGCGGCAATATATGGTACATGGTTAAAAACGAGATGATACGTTTTTTTGTGGATTTTCTGGATAATCGTATTGTTCGTGCGTATAGGTGATGCATGGTGGGATGATGAGATTAAAGCACTGGTCTCAGAGAAGAAGATAGCGTGGTTATGTCTGATAGCGACTGGCAGTGCTTCTAGCGGAGGGAGGGATAGAGCGAAATAAGTTTACAAGGGATGCAAGAAAAGAGTACGTGCTGGAGTGAAAGAACGAAAGAAACGCCTGGAAGAGGAAGAGGGGATCAAAATGACAAACCACTTCCAAGAAAACATTAAACTGTTTTTGAAGGAGGTCAAAAGATCCCGGAATGGTCCAGAAAGCGGATGTGTGAAAGTGATAAAATCGAAAGATGGAAAAATGCTGACGAATGAGAAAGATATAAAAGAGAGATGGATGAAATACTTGAAGAGGTCTTCGAAAGCAACCCGAGTGATAGTGATTCCAGTGGCGAGTCAGGTATGAATGACGATAGGGTGAATGTTCCCAAAATCAGCATGGATGAAATTAAAAGATCAATTAAATGTGTGAAGAATGGTAAGGCTGTTGATTTCGATAATATTGCTGCTGAATACTTTAAAGGAGATAGCAGTATAATTCTCACATGGTTATGCAAAATTTTTAACCAGTGTTTAGAGGAGGGTTACACCCCATTAGATTGGAGAAGGGCTGTGATCATGCCTCTATACAAAGGTAAATCGTCACGCATGGAATGTGGAAATCACAGGGCTATTAGCCTGCTACGTTCAGTTGGAAAGCTGTATGGTAGGATATTGATTGAAAGGGTATAAATGAAAACAAACGATTAAATATGGGATGTGCAAGGTGCATTTATGAGTGGAAGGGGGTGCATGGATCAGATTTTCTCGTTGCGTATGCTCACATAGAAGTTTCTGGCAAGAAATCAAAAACTTTTCTGTGATTTTGTAGATCTACAAAAAGCATACGACCGAGTTGACAGAAAAAAGTTATGGAAGGTGTTGTCCAAGTATGGAGTGAATACAAATCTTATACAGGCAATCGCATCTCCATACGAGGGAAGCGTTGCATGTGTTAGGGCAAACGGTGATTTTACGGGGTGGTTTGACATCACAAAAGATGTTAAGCAAGGCTGCTTAATGTCACCGTGGTTATTCAATCTATACATGGATAATTGTATGCAAGAATTGAAAGAGGTGGGCTTGGGCGCAAAAATGAGTAGTCTGCAAGTATTTTTCCTGTTGTATGCTGATGATGAGGATCTGATTGCTAACAGTATGGAAGATCTACAGTCCCTCGTATCTAGTATGAACGAAGTATGTATGAAGAATGAGCTAATGATGAATGTAAGTAAGCCTAAAGTCATGGTGTTTGAAAGAGAGAGTACGAAAACAGTGTGCAATATAGTTGTGAATGATGAATTCTCGGAGCAGGTAGATGAGTTTGTGTATTTGGGAAGTATATTTACGAGAGATGGAAAGACTGATAGGGATATTAAAAGAAGAGTGAATGCAGGAAACTCCATTAACGGAGGACTGAACGCGGTTGGCGCAAACAAAAAGCTGTCCAAAGAAGCGAAGCTAGCAGTCCACAATGGAGTAGAATTTAGAAATGAGATCTCTGAGACGAATGTGTGCTAAAACCAAGTATGATCGTGTGAAAAATGTTGAGATTCGTAAAGAATGCAAGGATGATGTAAGCGTAGTGAGCAAAATTAAGAAAGGGACGCTTAGATGGTTTGGGCATGTAGAGCGAATGAATGAAGAAAGGAGTGTAAGGAGAATATATGACGCGAATGTGAATGGAAGAAGAAGCCGGGAACGTCCAAGGAAGACGTGGCACGATCAAGTGAATCAAATACTTGAGTCGGGCCATGTCAGAAGTCGGAATAACAGAAGAGAATGTATGAGACGTTGTATGAAAGTGAATGAAGCAAGAAGTGTATGCCAAGATCGAGTTGCTTGGCGGTCCGTCCTCTCTGCCTACTCGTGCGGGGAAACGGCGTGATGGTTAGTTAATTAGTTAGTATATTTTATTTCATGTAAATCAAATTTAATAAAGTTATTGTTAAATTCTGGAAGTATTTTAGTTTTTATTATTGCGAAAGCTGTTTCGGCGCTCAAGGCCATTTTAAAATACATAATTTTAACCGTCTACAATGCGAAGGTGTTATAAATTAACGATTTATTGGAATAGTATGTAGGTACCCAGTATCACCATCGCTCGATGACTATGTTCCAGTTTATATGAATCAGTCCGCCCCTGTACAAGTAGTAAGAACGCATGTAGGTATGTCTCATCATGTTCCCTGCACCGCACCGGTTCATTAGTTATGCAGGGGGAGGCTGGGTAGGACCGGCGGGCGTGGGGCAGGGGAGGGCGGCGGAGGACGAAGCCTTTGATCTCAGATTGATTCCTAAAGGGTCCTTGTCC
Organism: Halesus radiatus; assembly: GCA_022606495.2. Taxonomy (NCBI): domain Eukaryota; kingdom Metazoa; phylum Arthropoda; class Insecta; order Trichoptera; family Limnephilidae; genus Halesus; species Halesus radiatus. Next base: position 46,672 of record JAHDVE020004953.1, read on the forward strand.
TTAAATGTGATCTGCTGGAAACCAAATCACGCGGGGAAGAGGGGCGAGGAAAAGAAAGCGGGGCAGGGATGAAACTCGCATAGTGAAATATTGTAATAAAAATCTCATCATTTATTCAAGGATCTTTCAATTTGCCCTTTCTTTTGACATAGATCTACCTGAGAGTGAATAAAGTTTGAAATTCATAAGAGCTTCTACAAGTATCTACTATATAAATACATATTTTTGCTTAGCGGGTTAAGGACAGATTTAATGGAAATTAACATTTATTTGTAACAGCCATAAAAATAATTTAAAATCAGAAATATTCATTTTTCAACAATCTGTTGTTCAGATTTAACAAATGTCTTCAATTTTACCAACTTTTAGCGGCTTTCACTTTTCAAGTAAAGATTCTTTTAAATCGATAGCTCATCTCATTTTGAGGAGTTTCTCTTCCCCAACTGAGAGCCATTTGGCAATTTTTAAATTCTGACGGTAATCAGTTATATTTAATTTATGTAATACATAGGATGACCATTGTTAAATTGATGAGATAAATATTATTTTCAATAATAAATGGACGATCTCCAGTCTCGTATACAGGGTCTCAAAAGTTATTTCCATTTAATTTCAAGAACCATCTTATTTCAAGAAAGCCATGGGTAGATACTTGCAAGTCTATAATCTGCCGGGAATTTAATAATGGTCAAAGGTTATGAGTTGTTTTATACGAGGCTTAGATTTCTGACATTCGATTAAAAAGTTTTCGTCGAACTATGTGCCTTCTGTGACGATGATTTTTGTATCAGTTTTTCCTACAATTATAATTAAAGTCCGACTTCTGCAATAATATGAGGTCTTTTCTCATTCTTCACAAATAAATATAAATTTCAAGAACCATCTTATTTCAAGAAAGCCATGGTTAGATACTTGCAAGGGTATAATCTGCCGGGAATTTAATAATGGTCAAAGGTTATGAGTTGTTTTATACGAGGCTTAGATTTCTGACATTCGATTAAAAAGTTTTCGTCGAACTATGTGCCTTCTGTGACGATGATTTTTGTATCAGTTTTTCCTACAATTATAATTAAAGTCCGACTTCTGCAATAATATGAGGTCTTTTCTCATTCTTCACAAATAAATATAAATTTCAAGAACCATCTTATTTCAAGAAAGCCATGGTTAGATACTTGCAAGTGTATAATCTGCCGGGAATTTAATAATGGTCAAAGGTTATGAGTTGTTTTATACGAGGCTTAGATTTCTGACATTCGATTAAAAAGTTTTCGTCGAACTATGTGCCTTCTGTGACGATGATTTTTGTATCAGTTTTTCCTACAATTATAATTAAAGTCCGACTTCTGCAATAATATGAGGTCTTTTCTCATTCTTCACAAATAAATATAAATTATAGCTTATGATGGAAATGGTGATGTATGCTGAAAGTAGATGCGTTGTCCTAGAAATTCAAGACAGAAAAAAGTGCAAGATCCAAGGCGCCTGAGTTCATAACTTCAGAAAATTTGCAGCATCAGCATGCAGACAGATTTTCGCGATCTCTTGAACGATAATCTAATTCATTAATAGTTTTTAAATGAATTAAAAATTACTTTGTAATTACCACTTTATTAATATATACATATCAACATGTGTCGAAAGCATAGATTTCCTCATCAGGAATATACAGAATAATAAAGAATAATAATGTCAAGTAAGACAAATGATAAAAATAGAACACGATAATGTAAGAATAGACAAATTATAAACATAAACAAAAATTAGTCAAAGTAGGTTGCATTAAAGTATTATTAATTAATTAATTATTTATTTTTTAGTTTTCTGTATATTCGTGATGAGGAAAGCTTCGCTTTCAAAACATGTTGATATGTATATATTAATTAAGTGGTGATTACAAAGTAATTTTTAATTAATTTATTAATAATGACGCCACAAAGTGAATACCAATCTTTTGAAGAAATTACGGATTGTAAAACATTACTGTCAATAACGAGAACGTGCTGTGCAAAGTGAATTATCGAAATGCGGCTCACATCATTAATGTTTGTTACGACTCCTTTCTGTCTCGAAACCAATTATCAGTTGCCAGCAGCCAGGAGCCCAGGAAGCGCGAGGAGGCCCGCCTGAACAGGCGTAACAGCAATCCAATCACGGAGTAAATAAAAAAGTACGTGCCCCGGCTGCCGAAGGGAGCAGAGCCATCACGCCTCGCTCGGAAAGGAAAAGGACGGAAAAGAAATGCCCAATGGAAGTAACCGACCGCTTCCATCTGTGTTCCTTATCAAATAATTCTCTTTAGCCTCCAGCGCTGAGTTCTATCTATCCAGGCTGTTATGAAATTTTCAGGATTCTGTGAAGGGTCAAGTCCCTTTCGGCGAACAGATGTATTTATGAGCGAGTTTATTGAAGTCGTAATTATGTACCAACGAATAATTTTTTTTTCAATACTTACTTTTTGTTTTGTGAAAATTTAAACCAAGTGCGTTGGAAAATAATTTCTAAGTTAGACAGCTTAGAATAAAAATCATGGGAATTATAGGCGCAGATCTTGTCTTGTCTCGCTATTGGATTTAAAAAAAAAAATACAGGGAAAATCTTCAGCGGATTTATCTAACACTGATATCAAAGATATTACCCATTTGCAACAATAGTCATTAAAACTCTCAAGATCTAGAGACTTTTGATATTCAAATCATTCTGACGACTATACCTCATCATCATCATCATGGCGCTTCGTCCCGGGGTGAGATTAGGCCTCCTTCACAAATACGATACAAAAACTACCATAGTTATAAAATGGAATAGCTACCTTTCGGGGTGTAATTGCTATATTGATTAAAAATTCTGTAGTTTAGAAGGTTTCAGGAACAATTATTTTGCTTTGCGATTGTAGAACACAGGTCAGTGAAAGTCTCCAGATTTAAACATTGTCAGGTCATCATGATGGGCAAATACCAAGTAGCCATCTCACATCATTAAAAATAAATTAATTGATAAGCCTTCTAGTTTAAAGTTACGCGAGATCTAAAACTGTCATCTTCAAAATGACATCTTTGGAACTCAGGTCAGTAAAAGTCATTTAGGGTTTTTCAAAGCATTTTGATGAGTAAATATAACACACAGCTACCTATAAAGGCTGAAAAGCTGTAGCTGTTACCTACCTTCCTGAAAAAGAGCAACAAAAAAAACATAAATGAAATTTTTTTTAAACGACATAGATAACCGTTTTACCTTAATAAAATGTTTCCACTTAACAAGTTTCTAGTTTTCAGTTGCAACTTCCCTGGTTCATGTACAAGTACATGGGTATAATAAAAAATACTATATTCCTTATACCAGTATTTTCAACTTTATAAAATGCATCACATCAAGGTCGCCATGTGACTTGTTACTAGAAAATAAATCTTGTATCTGATATATCATATTATTTATTATATCTATATCATATACAAAACTCCAATTTTCAAATATTTTACGCACAATAATATTATTACCCGAACTTACTAAACTTTGTTCATCTACACAAAGCTTACTTGTGGTCGTAGAGCAATGCACGCCACTGCAGTGTCAGGGTGTAATTAATTGTATTAAGTATTGAATAAAAATCCCTTAAGCTTAATTCTACAGCGTTATATTAAAAATAACGTTTTTGAAACACAGGTCAAGATTTTCATTCATTCCGAAGAGCAAATAGCTACCTGTCGGGGTGTAAGAAGGTGGGGAGGCGGGAAAGAGCAAGGAGCGAGTAGGGTGGCGGGAGGGATGGAGAAGAAGTTAGTGCAGACAAGCCGAGAGTTGGCTAAACCAATTGACCGCGGCTCCAATTACTGCGCGGTGCTCGCAGCTCGCTAACGGCGTTACCGCTCTCCCGAGAAACATCGCACCGATCAATTTGCTATAATAATTTGTATCAGCGAGTTCTTTCTTCTTCCCTTCTTTAGGTGAACTTCCGATGAACATGAAACTAAGTACTTTCCTATCTGTGTTTCTAGGTAAAGTACTCACCTATTAATAGAAAGGCGGCGGTGGAAGCCTTTTCAAACCAAAAATAATACTTGTCTGTATTTTTCATAAAGATTTATGAATACGTAAAGTTGAAGACCGTCAACATTTCAGGAGCAGAAACGGACACATGAATTAAACAGTAACATACTTATTAAATATAGGAAAGTGTCAATACACAAATATCACAAAATCAATAATCATTATTTTTTTTAGCAAAACTATATTAAAAATATTGGAATAAAATTTTGACGAAAAGTTTTTAAGGAGCAGCTTTTGCTATTGTAAGGTCGCCTCTTAGTATTAGTAATATTCATGTTGTTTTGCTATTGTAAGGTCGCCTCTTAGTATTAGTAATATTCATGTTGTCTTGCTATTTACGATAAAACTGATATCGTTAGTACTTATTTAATTATGTAGGCAAGTAGGTACCTTCTTGCAGTGACGTGCATTGCTGTATGACCAAAGGTAGGCTGTCTGTAGTTTTTAAGGAGCAGCTTTTGCTATTGTAAGGTCGCATCTTAGTATTAGTAATATTCATGTTGTTTTGCTATTTACGATAAAACTGATATCGTTAGTACTTATTTAATTATGTAGGCAGGTAGGTACCTTCTTGCAGTGACGTGCATTGCTGTATGACCAAAGGTAGGCTGTCTGTAGTTTTTCAAGTTCGGGTAAGAACTGTGAATTGAATGTTTGAAAATGGCCATTATATTTATCATATTTCACTGATCGTTGTGGCTAACTGAATAGAGAATACGACCTCCTTATTTATTTGTACATAAAATGGTTTTTTATATTAAATTATTTTTATGGTTCGTTTTTATTAGGGTAGGCACAGCTTTTCAGCCTTAATGGAGTATACGCCACTGCGTATATGATATCTACATACCTATATGCATTGGCGGATGGAGATTTTTCAGGTATTTGTGGGGCTTCATAAGATTTATAAAAACCTCTAAAAAAAATATAGATGCAAAATACGAGTATATTTTTTCAATCTTTCTCTTCCTTCAGTATCCAGCATTAAAAAAGTAGTAGCTGTTACTGCTTACTCAGCCACTGGAGAGATTGCCGAAAATCTTCATACGAAAATCTACCAAAATAAATTTTTATACTTGTATTAAATGTTTCATATTACCTCTTCATTCACCCCCCTACTTTTGTGAACTGAAAAATGTGTGTGAGTTTGTAATGTTCCGAAAGCCACGACAAGATGATTTAAGTTGAAACAGGCCGTTCATCTGTCACGGGAGGATTATTATCATAACACTGCCTAGACACCTGCAATTAACAAGTATTCCAGGGAGATTAGCACCAATAGGTAGTAAGACAGATTCAACTAGGTAGCCGGTAGGTACTCATTCAAGATTGTGGTAATTATTTGACGATAGTTTTCCCAATAGGTACCCTGTTACTAAGCAAAACATAATTTGGCAGGTACGCAGGTAGGTATACACCAGTGGCGTGCAGTCCATAAACCCATGAACAAAAAATATGTTTTTGAAGTGAGAAAACGATATTGTATTACTTTCTTTAAATCTAACGTACAAAAGGAAATAAAATGATTTCATGACTCTACCAAACGAAGTGTTGGAATTTAACAACAAAAATAAATTCAATATAAAAGAAACCTACCAACCGAAATTTGCGTGGAAAATCAAAAAAAAAACACACGACACGCGCTTAGTAAGTAATTTTTTTAAAAACGTTTTCCCAAGCAAAAGTCTACACCACATAGTACATAGTAGTGTCAGGTAGTACATATTTACCTTTCATAGCGCCATGAAAATTAGGCAAAATTTTCATTAAGGATTTTTTTTTCTTTTGTAAAAACACTAACCCTTAACCCTTTGTTCAGTAAAATCCGCGATATTCAGATGCTAGCACACCACTGTTAGCACATAGATAACACTTTGAAGAAATTTCTAGAGAACATACCTACTATTTTGGCATTAAACATTAATAACCTTATAAATGGGTATTATCTTTAAGACACTGTTTTGGTTAATATCTTTCATATAAGTAAGTACCAAATAAAAAGTTTGCCCAGTAATACAAGTTTGATGGAATTACAGGAAGAGCAGATAAATGTGAATGTTTTCTCGAGGAAAGGGGGAATTCGGGGTGAGAGATGCACGAAATCGGCCAGGAAGGTTTTCAGGTCAGAAAGAGAATAGTGGGGACACAGGCTCACCGGACCCGGAAACTTAGGAACGAACTGTTTTTTCTTCTTTAGATAGGTACTTAACATACGTTACAATTTCGACGTTTATTTTTTTATCAGATATATTTTGAAATGATAGTTTAATTCTGTACCAGGCATTTGGGAGTTTAAGCACAAAGTTTCTAAATCAACAATTTTGAAAAATGAAACAGACAGTATGCATGGGATATGTTATAATTTTTTTAATAATTAAATCCATAAGACCAAGCTCCATAGTTCAACGAATAAGTTATGTCGAGAGTTTGAGAACTGAAAATAGTTGCGTTGTCAAAGTTGGTGAGAGTTTGTAAAGGAATAAAGAAACATTTCTTTTGATTTATAGTCAAGATGCCAATGCGGATAACCTTTATTTATCGACTATGTAGAAATGATATTTTTTTCTCTATTGTCGATCGCTCGCTAAACTACTCGCGTCATCAATTCAATATAATGTTTGGAAGTACCCACGTAACAGTCTAGCTACAATGAAAAATCGTTTTAAACCACTCAATTGTGCAGTCATTCGACGAGCAAGAATACGATTCCGTTTTTCTAATGGTCTCGTGGATTTTCGGAAACAAAATATAAATTGTACAATAAAAATCCGACCAGCGGCTATAAAAGAATGCACCACGTCGAGGGCGGGGCCTCAGGGGGTGGGGCTCGCCTGGCCCCGCCCCCGGGTTCAGATCGGGGAGACTGAGACAAGTGTGACTCCAAGAGGGAATGTTTAATTCACAATTAAACTGAGAATAGCTCCGTCAGAATGGGAAGAGGGAAAGTCATTTACGCTGTTTATATTTCATGAATTTAAAAATAGCTCATTTACTTTGTACGCCGCTCGGTTAGCTATTTTCATAATTATTAAAATTTTTGCATCCTCTCTGTTTTTGTGAACCAGTTATTTGATAGCACGCAGAATTAATGTTGAAATGAGACTGATTAACGAAATTTTTTTTTTAATAATAATAACTCGTTAGTAAGGATTTTGTTCCTTTCAGGAATATTATCACATACACAAACCCACCTGGGCAGCGTGATGGAAAAGGGGATCTTGGAAAAAGGGTGTAAGTAGCTAAGGCCTCAAAGCTAAGTAAAACAGTATAAGGAAGAATAAAATAAATTACTTGCAATTTTACTTACTTTCCACTGAAATTTAATTAAAATTTTCTTACAACCTACAAATACAATAGTAACTAGATAAATGGTTAGAATTTAATTCAATGTTTTTATGCAGAAAACAAAACATAAATATAAATCTATAATTACAACAATACATAAAAAAGTGAAACTTCACTATCTGCACCCCAAGCACCAGATAACTTGTGAAACTTCACTATATTCACCCCAATCATCAGATAATTTGTGAAACTTCACTATCTGAACCCCAAGCATCAGATAATTGGTACATTTAAATATATTTATTTACTAACATGGAAAATTGAGTTAAAAATTTAAAATATAAAAGATAAAAATTGAGATTTTAATAAAAAAAACATCGTATTTTTTTGGCTATGGAATAGATTCTTCGAACAGGTAAAAGAGAATAGCAAAAAATACATATTGTTACTCTGTTATATATTTAATAATACATAAATTAAAACAAGCTATAAACATGATATGTATATATTTGACGGTCTCTGTGAATGAGTGGTTACAATCCTTGGCTACGAATCCGGAGGTCGCGGGTTCAAATCCCGCCGTGTGCAAGTTAATTTTATTTGATTACATTGTGTTATTTCACAATTTATTAATTAAAAATAATATGTAGTATATTTGCAGCACGTTCCAGAGTGGTAGAAACTGTCAGTATGGCCCTGGTGAAAGACCACCGTTCAGAATCGAAATGTTGCTTGAAATTGCATTAGCCGTATTTGGTTACCAGATTTGAAAAGCCAGGTACTTCCCTACCTTTCTCTTCCCCATCTCCTTCCTCTCCTCAATACCTTCAGCCTCACAACATACCCAAATTGGGGATGCCGTAGTGACTGGCTCCAGATGGTAGGGAGCAGCAGGGACTTTTATGTGGTATCACATAAAAAAATTCAAATTCTATTTCTGGTTGGACAAGAAATAGGTTTCGTAAAATCCCGTTTTATTAATATGTATTCAAATATCAAATGGACATAATTCGTATTCATAGGTTTGATGTAGGAACACATTTAATAAACAGATTAAGCTGGTCAAAAATGAAATCACCTTTGTTTAACAACACCACTGCATCCATTTTTCATAGACGGCCAACAGAAAGATCTGTACCGCTTACCGGGGAAACGAAAATAAAAAAGTCCCCACATTAAAAAATACACGCTTAATAAATCACATTCTTGCATAACCATAAAATCAGAGGCCAATGGATATTTCGTTAAAATTTGTCTCAATTTTACCCAAAAATTAATAAAACCATTTTCCTCCAAAATAAAATTCGGTTGATAAACAAGTAAACGATAAAAGTGGCGCCCTAAATGGCGGCAGCTTCCGGGAAAATGAGATCTTTAAAACACAACTGTCCCCACCCTCCCTCCCCCCGCCCAACTCTCCACAAACCCCATAGCACTGCAAACAAGATTTGTAAAGGATCTCTTCAGGCTGCGGTCGGTAGACAAGGACCTCCACCTCCCTCACTCCCTCTCCTTCCCGCCCGTATCCGGCTAGCGGGTGCGACAGGGACCTCTGAATGCAGCCGCGGTTGCTGTGGAAATAGAGAATCCGTGATTGCACGGTTGATAATAAATCAAGTGTCGGAATATAAAGCCATCCCTAACCATTACACCAAAACAGTCCTTATGCAAATATTACAGAGAGTTCAAATTAATGTGGTAAGGCGATATTTTTTTGGACATTTTGTTTTCATGAGCCGGAAAGCGGTGGAAATTGTTCGTAGGGAGGATCGTTCGTGCGTATTTGATCGTTGAGGAAGAAGCCATAAGGAGTATTATCGTTCGTGTTGGGGCGGGAGTTTAGGCGTTCTGACTTGTAAGGACCGCACTGTGTACTCACACCGCGCTACACATTTCACGTCCCGCAGACTCCGCGGACGCCGCGGCGCGAACACTCGTTTAATTGGAAAATTACGCTGATATTACTTTTTGGCGGGATATAACAAGTTCAATTTTGACGCAACGCGAAACAAATCTATTCAACGAAATTCTGTGAAAAAACTTATTGAACCAAAAATCATTTAATCTTATTTAATATTTTATAGTTTTTGAACATTATTAAAAAAAGTGTTATAGGTTGGTGTTTTTTTAAGTCGGTTTAATACAGCATGAGCTGTTGCTAGGGAGAAATCAGCAGAGTAAGGATCTCTCTGCCAGTGGCGGCCTCCGCCAACATCAGCTGTCACCATATTTTCCGACGGAAATAAAGTGAGTATTGTATCGTATTTAAATATCTGTGTTTTTTTTAAACTATTCTATAGGATTGACGTAACACGTTTTTCTAAAAAGTATTTTATGGGCAAATGTGACAACCCAAAAACAAGAAAAATCTTTAATCCCAGGTTTAATTGCTAAACTCCGTAACGAGGTAGGTAGGTACTTAAAACTTTAATCAAAGTTTTATACCTACTGGAAATATCGTTTCTAGTTCGTAACTTTTTAAAAACCTGTGATAATCGTAGATAAATTTTTTTTCATACACTATTTAAGTACTAACGCTAATTCAAAAATTATATCAATGGGTTATTTTATTTTTTATAGACCTTTGGAAATACTCATAAAAATACATTTAGAGCAAACTTTCACGTCGTTCACCGCAAATAAATTGTTAAAATAAACCACAACAAGACATTTTAATACCTAATATGCGCCTACCCTAATTTTTATACTGATTTAGGTACGTATGCGGAAAAAAAGGAGTTTTTTTCCATATTTTTGTACAATCAATTCAGTTAGGTATTATTAAAGTGGAATATGTAAGAAAGTAGATAGGTATTTAATGGAAAAAAAAACTCACCACGCTACCCCGCAGGTAGGTAAGATATTTTCAAAATAACATTTAAAAACTGTAAATACTTTAAAGGTTATTTTATTTTGGATATTATATATGTAACACATTTGAATATAAAAAAAAGTAAAGTAAAAATAAAATTAGTATCCTATTTTTTATCAAAAAATAAATAAAATAATAGATAATAATATTAATTTTTCAAAACAACTTTAAAACTTTTTAAATAAATTATTATTATGGAATTCCAGCACGAATTGACAGTTTCAAAAATAAATATATTAATAAAATTTCTGATTCCAAAATATTAATTGCTCCGGTATTGACGACAAAGCCGATTAAAAAACAAAAAATATCATGAAAAGGAACAAATCTTAAATATTCAGACGTAAATGTATCGGCGTGGTATAATTATTAATCAATTAATGAACAATTTATAATCTACACTTTAAATAATTGATTATTCGTTTGAACGAATTGAGATGTTTGAAAGTGACTTTTATTTAATTAAATAAGAGCCGAAATTTAAAAAAATAAAATCTAAATAATCGGTTATTCCGAAATAAATATCTGTTAATAAATAAATTATTATTGGCGATTGACAAAATTTATTATTTTCTCCGATATCATTTGGAAAATCATTGGAACTGTATAATTTTTTTGTCGCATTTTTGAGAACTTAAGTAAATTAAAATTAATTAGCTGTTCCAAGGAGATCGGATTAATAATTACTGACAGAAAACATATTGTCATTATATCAAAGAGCAGGTACCTACACTACCTAGCTATTAAAAAATAATGGCATCATAAATGCGCACTTACCTACTCAGGTTAGCTTTAAATATTTTTCTACGAATGATATCCAATATCGTGTATGATTTATAGTAGGTACTTACTTATTAAGACCCTTTCACAAAATGTTCTAAAAGGGATGCTTGTCAGAAAGTCAAGCGCAATCTGTCCCTCTACTGACCAAGCAACGTTCCTAAGGACCAACTCGATATATAGGTATCTATAGGAATATTCCTATATAGAAAAAAAAACAAGACATATGCATCATTAGGTAGTACCTAAATATCGGACATAAACAATGGAATACCTACCCATAAGATTTTTTGTTCCTTTAGTAGGTATGTAGGTAATTACCCTTTGTAAAAAAAAAAATCTCTCGTATTTAGTAATTATAATGATGATGATTAGCGTAGTGAGCAAGATTAAGAAAGGGACGCTTAGATGGTTTGGGCATGTAGAGCGAATGAATGAAGAAAGGAGTGTAAGGAGAATATATGACGCGAATGTGAATGGAAGAAGAAGCCGGGGACGTCCAAGGAAGACGTGGCACGATCAAGTGAATCAAATACTTGAGTCGGGCCATGTCAGAAGTCGGAATAACAGAAGAGAATGTATGAGACGTTGTATGAAAGTGAATGAAGCAAGAAGTGTATGCCAAGATCGAGTTGTTTGGCGGTCCGTCCTCTCTGCCTACCCCTGCGGGGAAACGGCGTGATGGTTAGTTAGTTAGTTAGTTATGATTTGATTACTTCTATAGCGCCGTTATCGTGGGAAAATCACCTCAAGGGCGCTTTATAACTAATTTATTTAACCTATAACTGGCAGCTAAGATTTATAATTAGTAACTTAAAACTAATAGTTATAGCTAGCAACTAACTACTTTATAATTAGTAACTTAAAACTAAGCTAACAACTAACTACTTACTAACGACTTATAACTAGTGACTTACACCCATGACTCATAGCTAGCGACATACAACTAAGACTTATAACTATTGACATAATACTAATACATATTTATGAGCCAGTCTAGGTACAATACATGGCTTAAAACTATAATAACTAACGTACATACATATATACATTGACAAATATATGCTACGACTATTGCCCGTGCTGTCAGTGGTAAAGTATAAAAACAAGTTGAAATAGTGTAGGAAATTAAAATAACATTGAAGTAGATAATCAAAGAGAAAAATTAGATAATTGACATAATAAGCAAATCCCCCTACTGGGTACTGGGTTATCAAAACAGGAGTGAAGCAATAATTATAATATTCTTAGGGTACCTACCCCGTGCCGGCGCGTACCTATATCCCAACAACCATAAAGGTCTATTCACATTTACCAGTACCGCGCACTGCAGAACAGTACAGTACAGACACCACAACATTAGTTACCTACATTCTCTATGAATACATTCATATTACAGCGTACGTAAGCGTAACGTATCCGCAAATGTAAGGGACAACACCGGCCAAGATTTTCGGCTATAATATTATGACGTGCTGGTGAGCGCTTGTGACGTCTGCGTCTGCGCAGTTAGTAAGAACACATACCGTTAGCCCCGCCATCTTGTTCAGTTGGTGTCATTAGACGCAGATATTGCTAAAACCGAGAAGATGGATAACGATAAATTGATTGAATTGTTCAGGGAGTTTAAGTTATAAAATAATAATAAATATTGGAAACATGTTGTGACGGACGCTAACGCTCGGTTTACAGTTCAGTTGACAGCCGTAATCACGTCTGCGCTGTGTGTGTGCTGCGCTGCACGGTATGCCATGAATACTCACGTCCGTGCCGTGTCTGCACTGTACTGTTCTGCACTGCGCGTAGCTGTTAGATGTGAATAGACCTCAATTCTTCCAGCGGATCTGAGCATCACCGATTCGAGATAACCTTAGAACGTATTTTTGTCAACAAGTTTCAGGATAATATATTAATTCATAGAAGAAATTACTCAGTTCGTTCATTTAACTTGATCAAGAATTATTGCGAATTTCACAAGGACAAATATTAATGTTTTACCTACGTAGATACCAAATTAATGTTTGGAAAAACTTTTTTCAATAAAGTCGTTTTACAGGGGTAACGGATATTCGGTTACCGTTCGGCATTCAGCCTATAGACTAACGACGCTTATTTATTGCAAGTGTATGAATTTTACAAACTACACACCTATTCATTTTTGATGTAGGAATACCTACAATGCAGCTACTATCACCACCTATATGTAAATTACTTCGAAGCAGTGACGGACCACGGGTAGGCTGTAGCTTTTCAGTTGTTGATTATCATTACTCATCACGCCATAATATATAAAGGATGAGGTGCTCAAGGCAAATTGCAACTGAAAAATTAGAAATTTGCCAAGCAGAAAGAATTTCTTACAGTAGAACAATCATGCAATTAGTTATTTCTGGACAAAATACTTTTTTCTCAGAAATCTGCAAAAAGAATGATAGGCATAGATTTTATGGGCTGCACGCCATTGCTTTGAAGCTTCTTTTCTATGTACTTATACTGTATTTATGAAAAGTAATCATTCAAAGATTCAATTGAAATGCTTCCTCATATAAAAAACTATTCTGTGATATGCTAACACTATAATGCACGACCTAGGCGACAGGAAAAGCCCGGTGTCAACGGCGATTAAGCTGATCCCGCAGAAGGCCATTAAAAGAGCAGTCGCCAATGTAGCAGTAGCAGAGAGAGAGAAGAGCGGCGGAGAGTGGTCCAACACCGAGTATCCAGCATCAATGCCCGCGCCACTGGAGCGAGCAGCGGGCTACAGATGCGGCCGTGCTCTCTGCTCTCTGCTCTATACGGAGGATGGAGGATGGAGAGACGCGCTGATGAAGCACGATACGCCAATTGACTCGATTGTTCTAATGTCTGCCGAGGAATGGCCTGATAGTTCCTAGAACTTTCCAGAACAATTTCGAAGGCTTTGCAAACAAAATTGTTTACGATGTCAGCAAGTGTGTAAAGGCATTCCATTGATAGCTCAATTACGGTTGTGCGCATTACTCTATGGCCAAAGATAGGCTATGTTTAGTTTTTTCAAGTTCGAATACAAATTGTTGAATATTTGAAATAACTTTTTTACTATCATTTTCCGCTGATTGTTGTGGCCAACTGAATAAACGAGCGTACAAGTTCCAAAAATACATTAGTCGCCATTAAAAAAATTCTATAATTTCTTCTTATGGTTCATTTTTCTTAGGTAGGCACGGCTTTTCAGCCTTTATGGACCGCACGTTACTCCTCAATTGTAACATCTCATAAACGACGCAACAGAAAGAGAGGGTGCAATGGGGCTCTCAGCGACAATACACAAGACGGAATGTTGTACTTACATTAAATATATATATATATTGTTCTTAACCTATATTATATATCACGTTACTTAATATGACATTATGTTATTTATATACCTTACATATTATTCCTATACTACATGTAATAGCTATCTTGTTTATTATTCTTTTATATTCTACATTGTTATTTAGCTCACTTAATTTGAGATTGAATAGTTTTTTAGGCTCTCACTCGATTCTCCGTTTTCAGGCTATCGGGAAGGAGATTGTATAAATATATACACCCTCATAGCCTATGCCCCTTTTACCACCTTCAGTATATACTGTATTCGTGTACAGTTTATTATGTTGTCTTGTGTTGTGTTTATGTACTTATGATGTTTTTTATAAATGCGGTGTTCGTGTGTATAAGTCCATTTTGCATTTTGTAGATTAATAGGCATATATTATTATCGTACGATTTTTAGTAACTTCATTTCTTAGTATAGTTTTTTGTGGGGGTGTCTGGGTTATAATTGAAAAGTTTTTTTATAACTTTATTCTGTATTATTTGTAATTCGTTCATGTACGTAATGTGTGCGTTTTCCTATATTTCTATTAGGTAATTTAGGCGGGACTGGATTAAACTAAAGTGTAGGGCTAGATGAGCTATTCTGCAAATACACCAATTAGTGGGATGATTATTTCTTTTAGTTTTTGTATGTGTTGTTTAAAGGACAAGTGTTTATCAATATATAGGCCAAGGTATTTTCACTATCTAAAATGCGTAGGTTTCTTTCTTCTATTTGTAATGATTTATGAATCGGCATTTTTCTTTTTGGTGAACTTAAGGTCATGCAACCAGTTTTTTAACATAAATTGTTAATATGTTTTTAATTAGCCAATTGTTTAATATATTGAGATTCAGTTGAGATTTTTCTAATAAAATTTCCAGGTTTTTTTTTAAAGTAAAATATTGCAGTGTTATCTGCGTAGAAGAATATTTCAACATTTAGATTTAATTGACATGTATAATTTATATATATATTTGGAATGAAATTGGCCCCAGTATGGAACCTTGAGAAACTCAATGTGTTATGCTATTGAGTTGACTGTTTTTATCTCCTATGGTAACATATTTTTTTCTTTTGTTTAGGTACGATTTGATAAGTTTAAGAGCAGGACCAGGTACACCTGTTTTTCCTATTTTTTAACCAATATTTCACGGTGTCGAAGGCTTTTTGGAGGTCTACTGAGGAGAATTGCAATGGCATAATTTCCATTATCTATGTTGGTTCTAAGTTTATTTATAAGGTCATTATTTGCAGAAAGAGTGTTTGACGTTTTTTCTACAACCGTATTGTTTAGCATATAAAAATGTTTTTTTTAGATGCTAAATAAAAGGTTTAATGTCCGGCTTAATCGGTTTTTTCGTTTTACCGGAAATTTTTGTTCACTAACATACAATATAATGTCGGAAGAATCAAAGGGGAATTGACGATAACTACCTAAGGAAAAAATGTTATTCTTTCAATGAGGAGTAGAATAGAGAGCATGAAGATGACGTATCCATTTTCGAAATACCTATATGATTTATACTTATCACCCTTAAAGTACCATTTATACTAAAGCCTAATATTCTGCTTCGTAATTTTGTACAAAATATATTACTAACAAAGACACAACATAAAAAGATAAGGGGCGCATTTGGGACTCGAGCCTAGAACCTAGGTGTCATTAGCTCAGTTGGATAGAGCGCTGATCCGAGTCCAAGATGTGACCGTTACCCGTTTATTTTCTGTTTCAAATTTTATTTGAGATCTGTTAATATTATCTTCAATGAATAAACAATGGAACATAATATTTATTTAATTTTATAAATGAATTATTATAAACAATCTTCAGTAATTTATAAGTGATGTATGAAAAGTACCCTTACACTATTTGGTAATAGGTGCGTACAGATCTACGAGTATGTTTCTACTATTATTATATAGCGAGTAACTTATCACACGTCCCTCGAATTAAATTTAAACTGACATTATTTTGTCAGTACATTACCATTATGACAATGGCTTGTTGCGATCGTACGGACCTTGTTACAGCAGTTCTGCTTTAATATCGTCAAGTGACAAATATTGTTACGCACAACACACAAGTGTATGTAGTACATAGTCTCCGGCCAGAGACGCGTATAACCTAGGTACTGTACACTCACTAATATTTACTGAAGGTGCTTAGTACTGAACATTTTATTACGAAAATTCAGAGTAAATTTAAAGAAGTTACCTTATCATACGATTAACACAATGCGCTATTAAAAATCGCACATTTCTCATACATTAATAATATCAATAAATAACTTTCGGATAATTTGTACAGCTCTTCTATTATCAAACATTGCCCCAAGGACACTTGAAAAAATGATTTTAGTTTAGGATTACTGTGATTAGGTACCTACAAATTAATTTCAAAACTAAATGATAAAATTCAATCTTGATTCAAATTTGAGTGCTTAGATTGAAAAATTTGACATTATCGATGTTGCTGTAGCCGAAAACGATTTACTGTATGAAGATATTTTAGAAAATCGGTGCAGTGCACTTTCAAACTGAAAAATCTTTAAAATCTTCATACAGAAAATCGGGTTTCTTGAAAAAAAAAAAAAAAAATATCCGCAACATCAATATCATCACACTAAAAAATCACGAATTGGACAGAACTGTATTTTAGTTAGGTATAATAAAGAAACATGAAAAGGCGACTGACTAATTGTATCTGATTGCATCGGATTTCGGTCTAGTTAATTTAGATACATGTAGAATTAACTGAATTGTTATCTATTTTAAACATTATTTCACAAATTGTTCAATTCTTTGATTTCCTCTTTTGGCATTGATAACACGAGTGTAAAGAATGTTATCGATTTTAAGGAGTTAATTGATAAACGATACGACGTAAATATGGATATTAGATCGAATAGTTAGTGCCCCATATCATGACAGATGCGGGCGCCTAATATACTCAATGGAGACATTACGATTTGGTTATGGAGCAATTTATTCGATTATTAGTTTATTGGTTGAAGCGAGGATGTCGCCAGTCACATCATGTTTATGCGGTATAAATATACTAATCACGCACTTCATACCGGGCCACCAGTCAATACTTAACTATGGTACACTAATACTGGCCCATTCAACATTGTCTGCAGTCTACAGCGGACTGGCTCAATTAGACCAGCCAAAAGAACGCCGCTGGAATTTCACTCAATTTGTAAGTGAAGAATAAGAAACATCTGTTGTTAATAACATGTCCATTGTCCATATTGGGACCGGTCACTCGCAATTCTCAATGAGAAGGGGATTTAATTTTGGTTTGTATAAAAGGAAAATAAACGTGGTTGAAGGAAGCGAGTCTAGCAGTTAACGACGGGGCTCTAAAACCATGACGGAATTAGGAAATAGGTTATCTGAAAATAATTCGAGGCCGACGTCAGTTTGATCACTTATGCTGGGTTCGCACCTTCTCTATTATATGGCATATTTCATAGCACGATATACAGGAATTGGAACGCGTTCATACTTGCTCTATTTCTATTTCATTTCAATTCATTAGTATTTGTGGAGCTCAAAGTGACGCACAAAATCATAGAAAGAAAAAAGGATAATTTTTTTTATTTTTTTTTTATTTGAAATAACCATAGACATCACTATAATACTGTGCACAGATAGCGGCGTTCGCGCAGTAACTGCTGTTCACACGGCTCTATTCTATGGTCTATTTTGAATAGAATAGAACAAAAGTTGGAGTCGATTTCACATTGGAATTGTATTTTATCAGACATTCTATTGCATAGATAAGCCTGTTCTCACTGATTTTTCTCATATATTCTATGAAATAGTTCATAGAAGAGATGAGGTGGGAATGCAGCTTTTAATACTTTGAAAGTTTACGTACAGCGAATGAACGAAGGAGACGAAGAAGTTCCTGGAATACATGGCACACTAACTAAATTATAGTATTATGTTTGAAATAATTATTGATAACAGATTCTCATTTCTGCAAGGTGCCTTAAGCCTACTAAAGAACATCACGACCGCAGACCTGCAGTGCCATAATGTTAAATAAAATTGGCGATTACGCAACCTCCCGGCTCTTTCAACTTTTTCAACGAGTTTTCTCTTATACATTTCCTCATAGTAGACAGCTAAGAGTGTTCAATTAGTCCTAAGAGGATCCTCTCCCCCACCGGTCTTTTCTTTTTCTTATCCTATCTATGTTTTCTTACAAATATCAGATGTATATACTTATAATATTAATAATATCGACATAGGTCTTTAAAGTCAGTTCTTCTTACAAAGTGGACAAATCGCAAGATATTACGTTCTGGACACTTCTATCTTGTTATAGCCTCCCACACCGAATCAGTCTCGACACATTCTTTGTCCATTAAGGCATTCAATTTCATTATCTGCCTCAATAATTTACTTAGCAGATCTGGACTATATTACATGCGTATACATCCAAAAGTTCTGCCAACGACTAAAGGTCTATTCACATCTACCAGCATCGCATAGTGCAGAATAATACAGAACATGAACGACAACATTAGTTGCTTACATTGCCTATGAACACATTCGCATTACAGGGTACGTAACGTATCCGCGCATGCTCGGGCCAGCACCGGCCGAGATTGTCGGCTCTAATGTTTTGACGGTGCAAGTTTGCGCCCGAGCAGTTTGTATAAACACATACCGTTAGCACCGCATCTTGGCATCGACATCAGTTGACGTCAAAAAACGCAGCTTGCTAAAACAAAGAAGATGAACAACGAAAAATTGTTTGAATTGTCTGGGAAAATAAGAAATAAAATAATAATAAATATGGGAATACTATTATAAAATTCTAAAAGATGTTGTGGCGGACGCTAACGCTCAGTTGATAGTTCAGTTATCGGGCGTACTCCCGCCTGTGCTGTGCTGTGTATGTGCTGTGTCTGTGCTGTGTCTGGTCTGTGCTGTGCTCTGTCTGTGCTGTGCAGCACGGTGTAATGTGAATACTCCCGTCTGTGCTGTGTCTGGTCTATGCTGTGCTGTGTACGTGCTGTGTCTGTGCCGTGTCTGCGCTGTGTCAGTGCTGTGCAGCACGGTGTAATGTGAATACTCGCTTCTGTGCCGTTCCTGCACTGTACTATTCTGCACTGCGCGGTGCTGGTAGATGTGATAGACAATCTACCTAGATACTGCAACAAACAGGCAAGAGCAGAGGTTCCAAAGATGCGAGTCAAAACCCGCCGGTGCGGTGAACCAAAAGGATATGAATAATAGATAGAAAAATAACATTAATGAAATATTAACTAGAATGACTCCGTAATTTCTCGCAAGCAGCGCTATCGTATCCGAGCAAGGTGGGCCGTGAGAAATTGAATATTTCTTAAAAGTGGTTCCCATAATACGAAGTTTTGAGATCCCTGGGAAACAGAGACCGAGGATTAAGTACAGATTCCACTCATGCACCCACATAGGAAAGGTTTCCCCAAAACCTGCTAATTTGGGAATAGTCAAACTTTCGGAAAATAATTCAAGAGATTTTTGAATGAAGGTGATATATATTAATGAATTTACTGAGAATCATTTTCTTTCGTCAGACTATGTAAGCACTGTATGCATAGTATGTACACTTGTGGCACGTTACAGAGTGGAAGATACTCTCAGTATCGCCCTGGTAAAAGACCCCCATTCAGAATTGGAATGTTGCTTGAAATGGCTTTTAGCAGTGTTTGGTGACCAGATATGAATAGCCAGGTATTTCCTCACCTTCCTCTTCCCCTTCTCCTTCCCGTCCTCAATACCTTCAGCCTCATAATATTCCTCAATTGGGGATTCCATAATTTCACTGGCTCCAGACGGTTGGGTGCAATTGGGACTCTTGTGCGGTATTCATATAATTTTTAAAAAATTAAATGACCATTTCGGAATACTGCAGTGGCGTGCAGTCCATAAAGGCTTAAAATCTGTGTCTACCCTAAGGAAACGAACAAATATATAAAATAAAATATTTTTTTATAAAATTGTGTTTTCTCAATAAATCATTGAATATTCATTTATGACACAATCGTTCTACAATCTACACGGAGAAAATGTTTCTGTTTGAGAAATGTATGCCTTTTAGAAAGAAAATAAAATATTTTTTTATAAAATTGTGTTTTCTCAATAAATCATTGAATATTCATTTATGACACAATCGTTCTACAATCTACACGGAGAAAATGTTTCTGTTTGAGAAATGTATGCCTTTTAGAAAGAAAATAAAATATTTTTTTATAAAATTGTGTTTTCTCAATAAATCATTGAATATTCATTTATGACACAATCGTTCTACAATCTACACGGAGAAAATGTTTCTGTTTGAGAAATGTATGCCTTTTAGAAAGAAAATAAAATATTTTTTTATAAAATTGTGTTTTCTCAATAAATCATTGAATATTCATTTATGACACAATCGTTCTACAATCTACACGGAGAAAATGTTTCTGTTTGAGAAATGTATGCCTTTTAGAAAGAAAATAAAATATTTTTTTATAAAATTGTGTTTTCTCAATAAATCATTGAATATTCATTTATGACACAATCGTTCTACAATCTACACGGAGAAAATGTTTCTGTTTGAGAAATGTATGCCTTTTAGAAAGAAAATAAAATATTTTTTTATAAAATTGTGTTTTCTCAATAAATCATTGAATATTCATTTATGACACAATCGTTCTACAATCTACACGGAGAAAATGTTTCTGTTTGAGAAATGTATGCCTTTTAGAAAGAAAATAAAATGTCAATTTTTAAATATTTAATCCACAATTTGTAATCGAAGTTGAGAAACTGCATACAGCCTACATTCGGTCATAGAGTAATGCACGACACTGCTGAACAGCTAGGTACTTTCCAATATTCCTCTTTCCCATCTCCTTCCCCTCCCGTCTCCCTTCAACCCCATAAGATATCTTAAATAGGGATGCCATAGTCCTGCTAGCTCCGGGCAGTTGGGAATGATGTACGGTACCCATTCGCGTAAAATAAAATAAAAAAGTGAATTTCTCCACTGAATTAAGTAAAATGTAGATTATCACAAACTGCGACTCTTCTGTCTTTTCTCAGTCGATATATTAATAATAATAATAATAATATATTTTTATTCCAGAATGTGGCAACTCCACACATCCCATCAAGTACCAATGTACATAATCATACAATAATAATAAACGCGAATTAAGTAAAATAATAATTTAATCATTGAAGATAATATTATCGAATTTCAATGAAAAAAAAATGACCCAAAATAAAAAGGTAATTTTTGTAACTGGGACTGGAATCCGGATTCTCTGCCTTACCGGGACAATACTCTCCAATTGAGTTATTGAGACCTAAATATTTCCTGTAATTTTTATTCATCTTATATTTCAATTTAAGAATTATAAATATTATCACTTCCACAATAAATGTAAAATAACTTTGTGTTGTTTAGTATAAACCACTATTTAAAATATAAATATCAACATGTCTCGGAAGCGAAACTTCTCTCATGATGGAAGAAGCTTTCGAATCTTTCCCTCATGTATCCCGATGAGTGAAGCTTCGCTTCCGAAACATGTTGATATATTTATTAATTAGTGGTTTATACAAAATACTTCTTAATAATTTTATTAATATTAAAGTTATTATTATACGCAATATTTATTCATTCTTCAATCAGTAAATATTATCTTTAAGTTATTCCAATAAACTGAAAAATACTTCTGTCAAAAGAAAGGTGTATGATTTGTTATCAAACTGGTACCAAGTTACTGAAGTACAGAGGTATACCGTAGGCAAGGGTGTTCACTGTGTTCATTGCTGGGCATTATGAATAATAAGCCATACAACAATCTGCAGGCGCCGCAGGAGGGTTCGGCAATTAGCAATAAAAACTGCCCTTAATGCGAGGACTCTTTCACATTGGGGAAGGGGGGCATGCGCTATTATCCTCTGTGAAGAGCAAACAGCTTGTGTATCCCATTATCGTTATAGGTGGGGGCAGATTGTACATTTTATTGAAAGTGATCGTAATGATCAGTTATTTGGTAGTTTTACATCAAATTGGGGACATTCCGAATATCAATTATGAAGCGTCAAATTTATTGATATCTTTAAATAGAAATAATGAATCACGTTTGAAAGTTTCAAAGCTTCATTTGCAAAGGAGTGACAGATTTTTAAAATCATATTTTTTTCCAAATCCACTTAATGTTTGTTTCGCATTAGGTATCTATGTGTATATTTGAATATTTTTATGAAAATATAAAAAAAATCAACACAACTACTAACACAATTAATTTATTTAAGTCATTTCATAATGACTAATTATACATTTACATAAAAAACTTCAAAGTAGGAAGAAATGGTCATGAAATTTTGCAGAGATTTTTCTATTTGGAACAGCAACTTCTCCGGTTGTCAATTGCATCATGAGCTATGAAGCTTTGAAATATCCATTCTAGTGAAAACATAATCAGTGAAAAAACATAGTGTTTCCTACGCACGGAGAAATAATATAGTGAATGTATTAACACAACCGGCGATACATTATTACACTTTAGACAAATTGATGACAAATCGATTTCATTCATAAATAATAAATATAAGTCGGCATCGAAGGAGTACAGTCGTGTATATTGGTGATAATTGTGATCAAAAATTTATAGTGTACAAACAATATCTCGCCCACCGGGCGATCTACATAAACAATATGGAAACGCAAGAAATCATTAAAAACATTAAAGAATTAATAAATAAAATTACTTCCGTAAAAGATTCCAAGATAAAAAAATCAACACAAGTTTCCAATGCGGAGTATTTCCATGTAATTACAAACAAACTACCATAACTCCAATATTTAAGTCTGGTAATCCCGAAGATGTTAATAATTACCGTCCCATTTCAGTAATCTCAAATATTGCAAAAATTTTTGAAAAACTTGTAAAAAAAAGATTTAACCAGTTTATAAAATGTAATAGCATAATTCACGAAAATCAATTCGGCTTTATGGAAAGTAGAAGCACACAGGATGCAATTTCAAAATTAACTAGCCTTATTCACACTTCATTAGATAAATCACTAAAATGCCTTGGAATTTTTATAGATCTCAAAAAAGCGTTTGATAGCATATCTCATGACAAACTTATAATTAAATTAAGCAACATTGGAATAAATAGTACAGCTCTGGAATGGATAAAAAGCTATCTTTTCAAACGTCCTCAAATGGTAAAAATAAACGAGGTACTTAGTCATAAAAAAACAAGTAATTTTGGCATACCTCAAGGTACAGTACTGGGACCTCTACTTTTTATCATCTATGTAAATGACATATTCATGCAAAAGCTAAACGGAAAAATAATATCTTATGCTGACGACACTGTCATAATAATTGAAGGTACTGACTGGAATTCTATTAACAAGCTAGCAAATACTGATATTAATATATTAAAAAATTGGTTCGATAATAATCTACTCTCCCTTAACACTGGAAAAACAAAATTTATTCCTTTCTCTATCAATAAATTTAAATCAAAACCAGAAATAAAAATTATAATACACCAAAGTAACTGCAACAGAATCAATTGTAATCAAGCATGTTCTATACTTAGTCCAACTTCCAAAATTAAATACCTTGGTGTATATATAGACCAGCATTTTAAATGGAAAACACATATTTGTGAACTTGTTAAACGAATTAGAAAATGTATATATATTTATAAGACTAAGAAATATTCTTAGACTAGAAAACCTAAAAAGAGTGTACTATGCAATTGTTCAGTCTATTTTACAATATGGAATTATTGGCTGGGGGGGAACATATGATAATATTTTAAGTCCACTTAAAATAATTCAAAGATTGATAATAAAGGTAATTTTAAAAAAACCATCATCATTTTCCACTGAAAAGCTTTTTACAATATTCAATGTACCTACAGTAGATAAAATTTATAAAAAATATGCAATTATTCAAATCTTTAAAGAAAAAACGTTAAATAAATTACAATTTAATATATCCGCAAGGTATCAGCAAAACATTAAAATCTCGCCATTCAATACTAAGCATACGCAAAACACATACCTATATCTAGGAATAACTTTTTTTAACAATCTGCCAACTGATCTTAAAATTATAGAAAATATCCATGAATTTCAACATAGATTAAAAAATTACCTCAAACTACTCTAACAATTTAAAAAAAAATTTTTTTTTTTTACTATTATTAGATTTTTTTGTCTTTTATTATTATCTTCTCTTCTTTTCTTCTACTTTCTTTTCATTTTCTTTAATACTATTACTAGTGATAAATTACAAAATTTACACGACAAATTCATATTTTCCTGCTATTGTACAACAATATTTTAAGTTATGATTTGATTAATTAAGCGATAATCACCCACCAAACACAAGAACCTTGTTTCTTTATGGTGAGGAATAGCTATATTATATTTTTTGTTACACTATATGAATCATGTCTTATTTTTATATACTCTCTGTAAAAAAAATTATTATATTAAATAAAAAAAAAAAATAAAATAAAATAAAAATAAATAAATAAATAAATAAAAAAAAGTAGGACTGCAACTATCGGACCAATCAAACAAGCACCCGCACCTTTCTTAAATTAAGGTTCTGGAATATACCAACCACTATTCATACCTACCGAATGTAGGTTCTCATGTATCAAATGATTTTATACATAAATAATAAATATAAGTAGGACTGCAACCAGCGGACCAATCAAACAAGCACCCGCACCTTTCTTAAATTAAGGTTCTGGAATATACCAACCACTATTCATACCTACCGAATGTAGGTTCTCATGTATCAAATGATTTTATACATAAATAATAAATATAAGTAGGACCGCAACCAGCGGACCAATCAAGCAAACACCCGCACCTTTCTTAAATGAAGGTTCTGGAATATACCAACCACTATTCATACCTACCGAATTTAGGTTCTCACGTATCAAATGATTTTATACACACCAATTTGAGAATATTGAGTAAAGCACACAAATTCAACTGAATTTACCAATCCATTACATATGATTACATATTATTTTACACATTACGCGTATAATATAACGGAATCGAGAAACTGAACAATGTTCTTTGGATTGAGAGTAAATTGAATAGGGTGTGTGTATTATTACCGGGGCGTAGAGAATATCGCTCGGGTTCGACAAGAGAAAACCGGAACGCTGTCCCGGTTTACGAATTCCATCGGACCTCTCATTCCTGTCTTTAAAATACAATAAATTACTGCTTCATGAAGGGAAAATAAGAAGCATTTTATTCCAAAATATTTTATTAAAATAAATTCTAAAAGAATAAAAAAAAATTGTTGCAACGTTATTGTGTTGATTTATGTACAATTTAATGGATATTTTAAAGCTTCATACATATTTGAAGATAGAAATAACATTTCGAGCTAAACATAGTTGCTTTGACCTAGAATTTTCCAACAGAAAAGCTGAAAAAAATTTATGACTCCAGAGGTCATAACCCGAGAGATTTTCCGCTTAAGAAACATATTTTTGCTTATTTGATATTTATCATAAACATTTAAACAAAATAATTAACAAGGCAGATTTTGTCGATTTGATGCACTGGGGGGGCGTATGTATATAATGTATGGAGCGAGGGTGAGTGGGAGTGCGTGGTGGCAGAGGGAGGTCAAGTCTGGAGGAAGTCAATGGTGCTTGAAGAGACAGAGAGGGTGATTGATGAAGTAACGTTACTAGGAACTATACGTACAGAAAATAAAATGATGATTCGTGTATTTATATGTTAATGCACTAATACTATTGGTAAACGTTGTATTGCCTCTTATAGAGAGGAGATAGCGGAAGCCGTGACTACCCTCGAAGGAGGCACCTAATCACTTCAACATAGTAATAAAGTGAATAACTTACAAAATAATCATTAATAACACATACAAAAAAACTCCACTAATTCCCTGTTTTCAGAAAAGGTTATTTATGGACTGAATAAGATCAATCACTAGTAATAATACTATTATGTCTTTTAGAGCTGCGTGCATTATATGACTGTAAGGCGGCTCCCTCATGTGTCCGTAAGAAATCAACATAAACCAGGTGTAGAGACAATGCGGGTAATTCAGATGTCACGCTGTATGAACTCGCACACGGGTCTGCACATGTCAGTATAAATGGAGCGCTCTCGGTATGATGCATTATTACAGCATTCGGTTTATGTTGATTCCATACCGGCCCATGAGGGAGCCGCCTAAGGTGATAAATTAGAACTTTTAATGAAGCAGACATTATTTGACCCCATAAATCAGGAAAAAACTCTTGAATGGTCAGGTATAGCGCAATGAAATTTGCATGGATTCAAATAATTTCCAACATTATAAAGCTTTGAAAAATCCATTTAACGTTAATCGTCCAATATTTCAAAATCACAAAATCAGTGAAATCCATTATATTTTATTATAAGCTTAGAAGTGGAATACATTTTTTTCAATAAATGATTAATTATTTTGTTGCGTCATTATTAATAAAATAAATAAGAAGTACTTTGTTTACACCACTGCACTGTTTAATAAATAAATAACAACATGTTCTTGGGTCATTCATTGCTACTGTCGTTTTTATCAACCATGTATTCTTCTTAAAAATCCATTGTTTCAATTTAGTTTCAAAGCGTCAGCTATGTGTTTATTAATTGTAATGGAAACTTCGCTTCCGAAACATGTTGATATTTATATATTAAACAGTGCAGTGGTGTAAACAAAATACTTGTCATTAATTTAATGAGATTAAAATTGCTTACTGCCTTTCGTATTACGCACAAAAATCGTAACATTCAACCGCTGCGGAGAGTACAGTTTGTAAATACTAATTGCTAGCACTCTATTCGTAGAATTGTAGTAACTGCCCGCGACTGCAGTTATCACCGCAAGGAAGCATCCCACCTTCCATTGAATAATTCTTAAATAATCCACTCAGAGGATGCGCTTCTTTTCAAACAGTCTTATCAAACCATAACAATGTATAACTTGAAACATAAAAGTACATGTAGTTAAAAAAGAAGAAAAGAAGAACCGTTCCCAGATTACGAATAACCTAGCAATATTTTATTTCCTCATTCAACCTTCATTATAAGCGGAAAACGTTCCTATTGCAATTGAGTTCGGTATGAAACTTTGTAATCATCATAAGGATAGCAGCCAATAATATGGGATTTATAAAAATGGAGGATAATATTAACAAGTCTTGAAATTGAAGTATGATATCAGTGTAAATGGCGTAAATTGAACTGGTCTTATTAGCTTAGTTGGTTAAGCGGTTACCCCGGATAGGTAGAGGTCCTGGGTTCGAGTCCCAGATGCAACTGAAATCTTTTTAATTTTTGTTGTTTTTCGGTTTCGTGGTTCATTTTGGGATGTGTTAATATTATCTTCTTCAATGATTAAATATTGCAATGAGGTTTACAAACTTCAATAAGTTATAAAAAATAAATTGAATATACTCAGTTTCGTAAGATTTTTGTAAAATACAATTGTATAAAAAATAACCTGAATATAGTATTTAAAAAAAATATGGACACAATATTTGTGATTTTCAATAAGAATATATGGTTGATGAAAACGACAGTAGCAGTTGATAACTTCAAGAAGTATATTCTTGAGAATTGTGAAACATTATTCTTGAGAGCTTGATTGGATTCCTATATAAAAGAGACGGCTTTACAATGTGTTAATTTTTACACGTAAGATTCTGAATAGCCAAATTCCAAAATATTTTATTGATGAAATTGTTTTTAATAAAATTGTACATAATTTTAAAACCAGAAATGTAAATAGTATAATGTGTATCCTGATGAGATGAGAAACATGTTGATATTTATATATTAAAAACAGTGGTGTAAACTAAGAACTTCTTATTATTTTATAAATAGAATTAGATTACCGCATGTGAGAAAAACAGAACAGTCACAGAACTGCCTAATGTAAGAAAATGTATGTTGATATGCCTGAAAGTCGAAAGAAATGAATGTATTTTAAATAATTGTTATACTTACAATAACAACATAATATTATAAATAATAAAATGTAACCATGTACGTATTGGTGTATATACATAAAGTGTAAGATAAACTAACTCAATAAATAATAAATAAAAATAACTTCAAATGTCGCCGCAAACTTTTTTGTTCAGTTCTTTGCAAATTTGTCTTCAATCTTACCATACGAACCACAATTTTAATAAATTAAGGGGCAGAATGGAAGCCCACCATTTATTATATCGAAATAAATGTGCATTCATTTAAGCAAGTGTCCCACCTAGCGCTAACAGGATCACCTCCATCGCCACCTCTCTTTGAAGGCATTGTGCGACCTTCTTTATGTTCTCTTCTTCAGGCTGCCGCTGAGAGCTTCATTGCAGCTTTTCCCCTTTGCTCGTAAACGATGCATGAACAGAAAGCGAGTTTACAGCGGAGCCATCAGTGGTACGTCTTTACTTGTTCTCTCTCCTACTCCTGTAGTATACCTTCTTATCTCTGACCCACATCACGGATCTCTTCGCAGGCCGATCCAGGTGTCCCGCAATTAATTGAAAGGAATATTGAATTAAAAAAACGCGCTTAATAAAATATTATCTAACTTACAATCATCGCTTATTCAATAAACGCGCAATCATACTTGGCGTGTTTTTGTTCTTTCTTTTACAGAATTTAAGGCGTTTATTTGAATGTGTATAAAAATAATCCAATGAAAAATAGTACTCTCACACGGAGTACAACTTATGTGAATATTTTCTACTTACTCCCCTTTTCTAAACCCTCTGTTTGTTTGACATCATAAAAAAGATATCCGAGTACTTCATCATTCATCATCTTTGATTTGTGGAGTATTTTCTGGTCAGATGAAGCCACCACAAGGAGGTAGTGTAGAATAGCATAGATTCTCAGTTTGGCATGGTAGAGTAGGATTCCATCAATAATTCATATCGTGAAATAAGACCGACGCATATGTACGAGTACATAATGTAGAAACCAGAAGAGTATTAAATGCTCAGAAGAAATTTACAAGTATTCCTAAATCAAACTATTATTAGCTGTCAGGCAGGTGTGTGACGTTTTCTCATTCCTTAGATTTTACTACATTCATGTTGTCAGTATACTCGTGGTAGATGTAGATAAGAGAGGTTTATACATTAGAAATAAAATGCCCATCGTATGGCCGATTGGCCATTTCTACTATGGTACATAGGCCATTGTTTATTAAATGAGTGAATTAAACATGCATACATGAGGTTAACGATTACATAAGAATTTATTTGAAAACTATTCACCTAAGGTATTATGTTAGGATAGTTTTTTTTTCAATATTACAAATAATTAATAAATAATGCCAATGTTTAATCATGGAACAATAAAAGAAGGCTCCAAATAATCTGATTATTCAGTTCTAATACACGAAGTAAATAATGTGTTTGGAGAGGTCGCAGTAGAAGTACGAGATAAAAATGTGTTTTTTTTTTTATTAAAATACCTTTGTAACTTTTTTCCACTTATTTATTTTCGACCGGACTGGTTAAAATTATTTTTATAAAAATCCACAGATTCAGTAAATAAACACAATGTAATCCGTCTTTCCGAGGGTAATAAACCAACCCGAAAGTAGTTTTAAAAACATAATAGTAAACAATACCGTCAGCAATAAAACAAATTTCAAGTCATAAATACAAACAATATTATAAAGCAGGGGAACTCACTCCCGACATCGATGCTATATATACCATAGATTTAGTATTCATTGTGCCAGTCTGACGATGCCCGTGATAGGATGAAACCGGTCCGGTCGAAAATTAAATAGGTTTTTTAAATAAAATATATTTTTTTTAATATGGAATTCCACCATGAATTGACAGTTTCAAAATTAGAAATAAGTAGGAGATAGTTCCAGGAGAGGTAGTTCATCCTCCATCGCTGACCGCCCAGGTGCCCGAGGCTGTGGTAATCCTGTTAAACGTTAAACTCCCGTACAACTCCGCTAACTTAACTAACTGATACAACTAACTACACACTCGCTGCCAATACCACCATTTAGGTACACTTCACTATCTACCACCACCCAGGGGCGTGCCGTAACTTTTTACGGATTTTCTGGAGGAAAAAGTTTTACTTCCTATTTTTAAATCGGAGCTTGCCATTGCAACTTCACTTTCATAAATATAATGCTATCATTATACAGGATGTCCGGTAAGTGGTGAATAACTTTTCAACCTTAGATAGGCGACCCCAAAGCCATCACGAATATTTTATATCATGTTTTGCAACAGTTCCACCATTTTCGAGTTACTGGAATTTTATAAAATTTTCAAAAATTGACACCCTTGCTTACTCTCTTCGGTGCCATAATCCCAAACGAAGGAATTTTCTGTTTTTTTTTTCCTTTTGTATTTTTTTTTGTTATTTTATGGCTTTCACCCATTAATGGCGATCTTGGCCATCAGTTAGATTTTGATAGTTCAAATTGTTCTTAAAATTAGATACTTTTAAACAAGATATAATATTTGGGCAAATAAAATTGAAGCAGATAAGTTAAACGAATATTTCTTTCCAGACTTGTTAAATAAGTCAATAGATGTCTCATATGAATAAAAATCGGGTTGGTATATCCGAAACTCTATTCAGATTGAATACAAATCGGGTAGGTATATCCGAGACTCTATTCAGGTTGCAATTGTGTTCGGGTAGAACTTTGCGATCATTATAAGGATAGCGGCCAATAATATGAGATTTTAAAATGGAGGATAATATTAACAAGTCTTGAACATGAAGTATGATATCGGTGTAGATGGCGTAAATTGAACTGGTCTCTCATTAGCTAAGTTGGTTAAGCGGTTAACCCGATAGGTAGAGGTCCTGGGTTCGAGTCCCAGATGCAACTGAAATCTTTTTTGTTGTTTTTTCGGTGTCGTGGTTCATTTGGGATGTGTTAATATTATCTTCTTTTATGATTAAACAGTGTAAATTTATGTGCTTTTAATCCCCAATGACTTAAATTTTAATGCCATTTTTATAAATGTATTTTCCTAATAAATTGTTAATTTGGGGGGAGTTGAGACTTAGAAGGCTGGGAATACTGGAAGGGAGATCAATTTTAAGTTTTACCAATTCATGCATAAAATTTGGAAATTGGTCATTGATAGGACACTGAAAGAAATTATGGTCCAGAGTGTCCTCTGATCCACAATCACAGTAAGGCGAGCTGACTAAATGGAATTTGGCGAGATGACTAAGACAAGAAGTATGACCTAGTCTCATTCGAGTTATGGAGGAAATATATTTTTTTGGCATGCAAGTGTGTTTATAAAACCACGGCTAGACAGGAATAAACGGTTGTATTAATGAGTACTGATGACCTTTTGTCAGAGAAGCTATTTTCCATTCAGAGGACCATTGGAGTTTGTGGTTACTTTTTAGAATAGGGAAATAGTCTCTAACTGGAACAGGAATACCATTTAACGGACCGTGAACAGTGGCTTCCTTAGCAATGGAATCCGCTATTTCGTTTCCAGTAATACCTAGGTGTTCTGGAATCCAAGCCAGGTTCACTGACGCATGTGATAGTGAAATGGAATACAGGAGGACTCTGGATAGAGCAGATTAGGGAATCGCCATTAAAATTGAGTGGGGATGAACATATTTTTTATAGTGAATCTGAAAGAATGAGGGCGTTTCTAATATTGTGCGATTTGACAAGATGCAGTGCTTCTATGATAGCTATGCATTCAGTAGAGAAAATGGAGCATTCTTTGGGAAGTTTGTGTGGGAGACTCATCTTCCTGTGTGGAACATACACACTGGCCCCGCAATGGGAATCCTGACTGAGTTTGGAACCATCTGTGAATAATTTTATATAGTTTGGCCAATTGTTTTCAATAATTTTGTTAAATTCTACATTATTTGATTGAGCTGAATTGTTTATATTTTTTTTGCTTATTCCTATAAACTGGTGAACCTTGGGATAGAAAGTAAGGCTTTCATAGGAACACGAGTATAAGGGAAGAGATTCGTTACGATAGATGTTGGTGGGTA
Organism: Halesus radiatus; assembly: GCA_022606495.2. Lineage (NCBI taxonomy): Eukaryota > Metazoa > Arthropoda > Insecta > Trichoptera > Limnephilidae > Halesus > Halesus radiatus. The sequence goes on from JAHDVE020004953.1 coordinate 79,074, forward strand.
TATCCAGGAAAGAGTTATAGCAGTCATAGAAAAGGGGGGGGGGGAATGTTTTTTCCAAAATGGATTTGAAATAACATCATACTTTAAAGATTGAAGTTTAGGAATCAAGGGATGGGATGTTATCGAACATGTTTTGAAAATATATTTTCCGCTAAGCATCGCCTTCTTATATGCAAGGGGGATTCGCAGCATTCTACTTGCATTGAGTTGATTGGGGAAGATTTCATGGCTCCTAGAATAAGACGAAGAGACTTTGACTGGATCTTATCTAATTTATGAGAATTTGAAGAAGATATTGAATCAAACAGGCAAGATCCGTAATCAAGATGACTTCGGATGATGGCATTGTAAAGAATTTTTAAAGAGGCTGGGTGGGAACCCCACCATACTCCGGACAGAAATCTAAGTGGATTGATATTGCTTTCAAATTTTGTGATAACATGATTTATATGGGAGTAAGCTTCGAATTCAAAAACATTCCCAGGAACTTATGTTGCTTAGAGAAAGGGATGACTTCATCGCCAAATTTCACCTGAATATCTGGGAGCTTTCGACGAGGAGTGAAGATGACAACTTTGCTTTTGGAAGGAGAAAGTTCAAGGCTATTACTATTTAACCACGCCAAGAGTTTTCTAAGAGCATTGTTGATTGCTGATGCTGCGATGAAAAGATTGGGCGATATTTTGTAGAACGTTAAGTCATCAGCGTATTGACGTATGTCGCAGAAGAAATGAATAGATTTTTCCAGATCGAATTTATACATATTGTACAGGATCGGGCTTAGGACAGACCCTTGCGGGAGCCCTTTGAAAATGTGTCTAATGTGGGGAGAGGATTCAGGCCCGTCGACAAAAATAGTTCTCTGGGAGAGCAAATTAATAATGAATTGGACCAATTTGGGTGGGACGCCAATCGCCAATAATTTTTCTTTTAGAATGGGGATAACAACATTGTCATATGCTCCACAGTGTCTAAAAACACTGCTATGAAATATTCATTTTTAGACAGTGCTAATTTAACATCTGTCACAAGAGAGGAAAGGTTATCAAGGGTACTTTTACCTTTTCTAAATCCAAACTGCGAAGGGGAAAGGATTTTTTTCTACAAACCAGTCTAATCTATTCTTAATCTTCCTTTCAGCTACTTTGCGCAGAGTTGAAGAGAGAGCAATCGGTCTATAGTTTGAACCTAGACTTGGATCTTTGTTACTCTTGCAAATGGGAATGATATTTTGGGTTTTCCAGTCTGGGGGAATAATACCAGAATCCAGAAATATATTAATAAGAGAGAGAAAGTAGGAAAGGGAATTGTCATCATTGTGTCTGATGAATATGTTCAGAATTTCATCCCTGGCTGGAGCAGAGTCTTTGAGGTTTTCCGTAGCTCTTTTTAACTCCTCTATGGAAAATGGAGCATCTAACCATGAAGACGAATTTGGGGTAAAAGATGGAATAGGTACTTCATCAAGATTAGGGACATAAGGGGGAGCTATTTTACTAAGAAAGTCAGAAATCCAAATTGCTGAATTGTGAGATGACTTCGGCAGTGAAAAGGAAGATCTAAATCTGCGAATCATCGACCAAACCTCACCCGTTGGAGTGGCAGGGGATATGTTAGTACAGAAGTTACGCTACCTGTTTTTTTTAAACGAAATGTACGTTTAGCCACAGCTTGGGCATTCTTGGCTGTTAAGTAATTTTCCATTGTCATCTGTTGGCAGTATGTCTTATTAGCCGCTTTTCTTTCCTTCAACACTAGAAGGCATTCCTCATCCCACCAAGGGGAGGGCGAGCCTTCGTTCCTAAGGGAGATGATTTAGGTATAACCCTTTCAGCCGATTTAAGAATGGACTCAGGCCAAGATTTATAAGTGGAGGTGCAATTTTCTAAATTAGGGGTGGGAAGAGAGAGGGTAAGAGACTGAAAAGATTCTCTGAATTGGGACCAGTTGGCTTTCTTTGTAATACATTTTGATTTAGTTTTAAAGGGGTTAGTATCTAACCGCTGAGTCAGATATAGAATGATGGGATAGTGGTCACTGCCGCAGGGTCTGAGGTAGTTCTCCAAGAAATTAGTGGAGAGATACATGGGGAACAAAGAAATATGTCCACCGCACTAGGTCTCTGTCCAGGGTGACTTAACCTTATTGGGGATCCGTCATTTAGAAGACACATGTTTAAGGAGTCCATAAGGTCAATAATTTTGGTTCCCGAGGAATCCGAGGACGAAGAACACCACAGTGGGGAGTGTGCATTGAAGTCACCCAGAATAACCAAAGGAGAAGATATTTTGCCAAGCATGTGGATCCATAAGGATAGATCAAATGGGGTAGAAGGGGGAATGTAGAAGTATATAAATGTAATATTACAGACAGTAATAATAATAATAATAATAATACTTGGACGCTTTATATGGCGCAGTTTTTGTGAAAAATCACCCCAAGGGCGTTGTACAAATACTACTTGCTAGGGTTAATCTTATTATGTACATATACAGAAAACATACTTACCTGGTAGGGCACTCCAGATTAAAACTTAATTAAATTACAATGTTTTGGGCTGAGATGGTATGACTTGACTAATGATGGCTGCACGCACAGGACACATATATTAGAAAACACTGCACATTGCATGACATTGAAGTTACTGTTTAAATCCTATTTGTCATTGGTATTATATACATTAGAAGGTTATTGACAAAAGAAGAGTAGGTGCTTATTTGAAACATGATTTTATTTGAGAGTTTTGATAATAATTATTTACATTTACGAATAATAAAATTATTTGTTTATTAGGTAACTGAACCATTCATGGATATGTCCGAAGAGATGAGTTTTGAGTTTTGACCTGAATTCTGTCGCGTCTTTAATCAATCTTAGATCGTATGGCAGTTTATTCCAGGCTTTAGGGCCCGACACGCTGAAAGCTCGCTCTCCAAACTTAGTATCTGGCGTGCGCTTTAGTTCCTTCAGCCTCCCGATGGCCGATACCGTCGCTGATCTAAGAGTTGACTGACGTGAATTGGAATTTTCTGGGATGCAGAGTTCAGAAAGGTAAGTCGGGGCCAAGGCCGGGTAAGTAGCTGCCACTAATTGAAAGGATGAATTTGGGGGTTTAATAGAAAGAGGGTTTAAAGGTAGGGAGTTTTTGATGAGCAGGGCTGCACCGCCCATCCCATCAATGCGGTCGTCCCTCAGACATTGGAAGACACTCACCTTGAAGAGTGGAGCAGACTTAAACCAAGTCTCAGAGACGGCAGCAATCGATACTGAGTGGAAATGCAGAAGGCGGGTGAGGTCATCCTTATTGGAGATAGCGCTTCTGCTATTCCACTGAAGTATTCTGACGTCTTGTGGAGTCATTTTGAGAAAGTGATTTTAATGTGGTAATAATAGAAGCAGCGTGGGACGGTAGATTGGTTTGTGAAGAAATTAGGTCAATTAAAAGCATAATAAAGGTTTAAATAAATGAAGAATTGTCTTGGGAGAGTTTTTCAGAAAGGTAGAGAGAGTTTGTTGAGGCTGGATTAGAATTGTTTGCACAACCATTTACGGCAGTCGAAAGAGATGACCCGTTGGGATTTAAAAGAAGTGAGTTGTGTTGTTGTTGATCATACCCATGAGTCGGTTTAGGGGTGGGGTTTTTGTATGAGAATTTAGTTGAGCGAGAAGAAGTTGTTGTTGAGGATTGGAGAGGGTTGGATGTAGAGTTGCTGGATAAAGCCTCGGCAAATGATTTTTTGATTGGAGGGAATAATTTAGAAGCCTGCAGAAAAGATGAGTTCTGAGAAGACATCGAAAATATAATATTTTTTGGGCGGGATTTTTCTGGGCAAGAAGAGTTGATGGCTGTATGAGAGCCTAAAAAGTTAAACATTTGCGTTGGGCTAAAGAAGGGTATTGGTCAGCTGTGTGGCTTTCCCCACATTTGAAACATCTGGGTGGAGATCTGCATGCAGCTTTGGCGTGACCAAAACGGCAGCAATTAAAACATTGTGTGGGGGGGTAAGTGTAAATTTCAATCGGTAATGAATAAAAAATAAATATATATGCGAGGGAAGAGACTGCCCTTCGATGGTGATCATGACAGATTGGGGGGTTTCCAGGAAATTATGCCCTCAAAAGAGTCCTTGTAATTTAGACTTCTGGCTTTTATGGGATTGCCGATATGTTGAGGGGTTGTAAGGGTGGATAAAATTTCTGGGATGGAAAGATCGGTCGAGATACCTCTGACCAAGCCCATACGGGTTACATTAAAAGTAGGAATGTATGCCTTGAATTTGGAATTTGATGAAATGAAAATATTTTTAATAAATGAATTGGCGGCTGACCCTGCGAGGAATTCATCAGAGATTAGAAAATCACCCTCGGCTTTTACACCTCCAGGCTTGATGGAAAGAATTTTTGCGTTTGTTAGAAATTTACAAAACTCAAGAGGATGAATAGTTTTTCCTTGCTCAGTTTTTTGGGCGTATACAATATATGGACTACGGGAATGAACAGAGTAGAAATTAGTTCGAGCAGATGCTGGGAGTGCTACTGGGTCTGGGGACTGAGAGGTTGAAGGGGAGTCGGATATGCTTGGAGATGTACTAAACTTTCTTTTTTTGTAGGACTTTATTATGACAGATTCACTGTCTGAAATTTCTGAAGTATTACCTGGAAGGTCAGGAGGAGGATCTGGAAGCTTTATGGGGAGTCCTGAATGGACCTTTTCAGGAATATCCTCCATTCTTTACAAATACAAAAGAACAAAAAAATGGAACTAGTGACAGCTAGGTAGAAAAGCGTATAAATATCTGATAATCAGCTGCGAAAATTGGCTCCTGGATGACCAGAGGGGAGAAGAAAGGAACAATATACAACACTTTTCTTTATGCAGATAACAGAATATAATTGGTTTTTGATAAATGTAATGAGGAACAAAACAGACAACTGCTGACAAAACAAATGAATGTTTTTTGTATTATTGTTGAATAGTAGTGCTTTCGTGTGCTATTCTTGCGTTACTACTGTAATTTTTTTTAGAGAAATTTTAAACTTTAAATTTGTATTTTAATCATATTTTCGTTTAGCAGTTTGAGCAGTCGTGTAGTTTTTTAATGGAGGCTTGTGATTCCAATCGAATAAAAAGTTGCTCGTCTAATAGAGATTCTAAAATGGAATCACACATTCTATTTATTTTTTAGAAACAAAGATTATTTCTATTATTTTGGGTAAAAAGCTATTGTTACAGAAATAATTTTTATTCTAAATTACCTAAAAATAAAGGAAATGGAACTGTCCATGAAATCTTTAAAAAATATCTTCCATCAAACGACTTCCATTCCACGTCACACGCCTACAAACCAAAGTATGTATATTTGTGGCACGTTCCAGAGTGGAAGATACTCTCAGTATCGCCCTGGTGAAAGATCACCATTCAAATTCGAGACATTGCTTGAAATGGTTTTAGCCATGTTTGGTGACCACATCCGATTATCCAGGTACTTCTCCACCTTTCTATTTCCCACCTTCGTCCCCTCCCCATACCCTTCAGACAGGATATCTGAAAGATTTTGAGTAGATAGTAGAGAATTGTATAAAGTTTATAATTGTGCAAAAGAGGCCAAATTAAAAAGTTCTGTTTTGTCTAATTAACAGTACATAGTTAAGGCCAGTCTATGTCTAACTTAAAACAAAGTACACGGTTATTATCTCGTTCACGGAAGCACAGTTTCTACAAAATAGATCATTTTCAGAGGAATAAACCATAAAGGGAGGATGGAAATGTGTGCAATACAGTTCAGAAATATCATCCATTATATAAATTATGCATTAGTAAAAAAAATGTTTCTTTTCGACTTACAGTCATATTAATGTTTTTTTTTAAATTGCTAAAAAATGGGTGATTAAAAACACATTCATTTGTGTACACCCATTGTTCTAAATCTCCAGTTAACCCGATAAATGTGCATGCTTGTGTTCACTCGCAGTACGAAAAGTTAAAAATAGCCGTTCTCTACTCGGACGCCTTGTTAAACGAGTCATTACTGTACTTTTATTATACGTGTGCCTACAATTCTACCTATTATAATATTACATATATTGATGTAATACTAAGATGGTACGGAGGGGTGTGTTTGCGTGCAAAAGTTGATAAACTTGGAAATGAAGGTATAAACACAGTTATAAATTGACTTTGAACTATTAATCTAACACCTCTAATTAATGTTTCAAAGTAGCTGCCTAATCTGTACCGTGAAATTAATATCTGTTCTATACGAAACTTCAAATAAAGTTATACCGTAAATTGTAGTGTGTACCATTAAATGAATTTGTATTTATACTTGTAATGATGTAATAATATTATTAATTCACGCAAATAGATTATTTTGCCCTGATCACTTTCACTCTATTTACCTGAAAGTTAATGGTATATTAAATAAAAGTTATGGAGTAGATATTCGTAGAATTCTATGAATTATCGAAAATAAATTGAGTTAATAGCAGATAAATAAAACAAATTATTAAATGAAATTAAGGCATTCAGCAAAATTAAATGTGCAGTTTTTATGTGATTTGTGAAAAAAAAGAAATTTGTACAACGCCTTAATATAGGCAATTTCGATAGCACCGATTTTAAACACCTTTCAGATGATGGTTCTTTACTTTTTATAATTATTTCAGATTTTCTTTTTTTTTTCCTGTTTATTCTTCTTAAACTTGCAATAATTATCTCATAAATTTCTCCGCATATCCTGTATCACATTCTAGAATAAATCTCTGTTTTTCAAATAATAATTAATTTCTTAGAACCTCAATTTTACATTGTCAATTCAATTTCGTTGCAAAATTGAGACATATGATTTTGAACCGAATATATAGAAAAATGCACAATAATTTGAATTCGTATTTAATGAAATTTGGAAAACTGGTCATTAAAGCTTCTAAGATTTATTTTGGAAAATTATCTAACCCATGAACTTTAGGAATAATTTTATCTCAAATTCCACTTGGAAATCACAATCACGGCACTCCTAAGTATCTCCGGTATGGTCTAGTGCCTAGGATACTTGGCTCTCATCCAGGAGGCTCGGGTTCGGTTCCCGGTACCAGAATTTTTTTTTTTGTAATTAATTGCGTTTTTTTTAAATATGGCATTAACTTAAATTTGTTAAAAAACAAAACGCTTTTAGATACAATAAAATTATTTAATAAATTTTAAATTATTTTTTGGAGGTAAAAATATATTTTCTGAATAACTTAGTTCTCAGATTGTTCTTATGAAACAAAAAAAGTTAATATTATCAACCTCTTTAAATGATTCTTCGGGGGTTAAATTCATTCCATTTTCGTAAAAAAATATTTTCCTAAAAGGCAAACTAGTGAAAATCAAAATAAAATACATCTACTCACCGACATAGGTACTTGGTAGGAACTAGGCAGGTACCCATAGAGTCGAAGGGACTCAGAATAGGTTAGATTAGTGATCACAAGAAAATAGCATCCTTAGATATCCGTCGAAATTCAACGAAGCAACGACAACATAGCAGAAGTAACTGTATAAAATATTATTATTATATAATTAAAATATCATTTGAGGGCCTCCATGGTCAACGGGTAAGGCTCTTGACTACAAATCCAGAGATCGCGGGTTCGAATCGTGGTCAAGTAAATTTTATTTATTTTTATAAACAATAATTATTAGCCTGAAACACTCATCCAAATTGAAAAAAACCTCTCCGAGCAAAGATAAATGTCGCCGACAGGACTCGAACCTGCACCCTTCTGATGTCCGGTCAGATGCTATACCGTTGGGCTACGGCAGCTTATCGCAAGTTGGTTGTTTACAGGTGAAAATATAATAAAAACAGTAATTATTGAATGAAACACTAGTATATATTGATTAACTTGGCGGGTTTGCGATAAGCCGACGTAGCTCAACGGCAGAGCATCTGACCGGACATTAGAAGGGTGCGGGTTCGAGTCCTGCCGGCGACATTTATCTTTGCTCGGAAGGTTTTTTCAATTTGGATGAGTGTTTTAGATTAATAATTATTGTTTATAAAAATAATAATTGTTACCCTTGCGCTATGCACAAAAATCTTGTCTTAAGTTTTTAAGAACTTTAGTTTATCAATTTATAAATTTTATTTAATTAATTTGTGTTGTTTCACAAATAATTAATACAAAATAATATGTAGCATATTTGCGGCACCTTCCAGAATGGAAGATACTCTCAGTATCGCCCTAGAGAAAACCACCATTCATTATTGAAACGTTACTTGAAATACCTAGTTCCCTTCCCACTATCCTCAACCTCACAACATACCCTAATTATTGGGGATACCACGGTTCCACTGGCTATAGAAGGTTGGGAGCAGTTGAGGCTCTTGTGCAGTATTCACAAAAAAAACATGTATATATATATACATATAAGTGTAAGGTTTCCTGTCTACTAATCTTAAACTGCATCCATCACAAGTGAGAAGGCACTGATCACAATCATCCAATTTATCTAACACGTCGGCTAATATAGATAAGGATTAATCATCTACCCTTATACCTAGGATATACCACAACAGGGGTAGTTTATGCAAAACAGTTAGCTAAGTCATCCCCAGCACCACCGCATGGTGGTGGTCAGCCGATCCGTAATGGAATCAATTGCCAGCTATCAGTTGCCAGTAGTTGCCAGCAGTTGCTTAAAGTTGCCACCACCCGCCAGAGCCGAGAACCGCATCGCCTGCTACCTACCAGTCTAATGCGAAATTTACTTAACAGGAATTAGCCTTCAGATCCGATAGATACTGTGCCGTAGTTAACTCGCTTCAGAGACTTTCGATGCCCAACACACACGCCAACTACCGACACGCCGTTAGAACCTTCAATTGTTGCCCATTATTCATTTAAGATACTCCTGCGTACCTACAGTATTTCCATCCCGCATTATATCGCTTACCCTATTTTTGTTTTCATTACAAAACCCTTGTTATTGATGGTTGAACTTATTTTATCACCAATTTTGTGATTTGAGACATGACTTACTTTTCACATCAATACCACATTTAAATTATAATAATCATATGGAATTTTTTTGTTCTAATATCTGCTAACATGATTCGACCAGGATGAAGTGCAATACGGCTTAAACCACCCCACCCCAAAACAGAAAAAAGTTGAACCCCGTTTAATGTGCGATTTTTCGGAATCCCCGATGTTGGTGGTTTATAGATTTTTTCATGCTCCGTTGACATCTAATATATAAATTAAAAACTTTGAATATCTAAATTTTATAAAATACAGTTAGTAGTACATGCAGTGGCATGCATTACTCTGTAACCATAGGTAGGCTGTGTGTAGTATTTCAAGTTGGGGTATGAATTGTGCATTGAATATTTAAAAATGCCCATTTTATTATCGTCTTCTGACTGTTGTGGTCAAATGAATAAATGAGCGTACGTAAGTTTTTTGTACAAAATTCATTGTAAAAATACATTTTGATCATTTATTAAAACGGTTTTTTAATTTTTTGTAATTTTTTATTGAAAAAAAAAATGTGTATAAAAAAGTTAAAACATCATTTGTATTAATCATAATAATGGAATTCCACCACGAACTGTCAGTACCAAAAATAGGAACACTTTGATCAGGTATTTTAAAAATATCTTTTAATTTATATTCATGGTAGGTACGTATTTCTTAGGGTAAGGACAGGTTTTGACCCTTTATGGACTGCACGCCACTGGTAGTAAGTAATTATTATATTAATTTATTTTTAAAAACAATTTTCCAAACCTGTATTAATATTAGAAATACAATTAGAGCGGGCATTCCTCGTTTCCAGCGGCATATTTATCAGCCGAGATCAGAAGCATCCAGTGTTGCCAAACGATTAATAATGTACAATTCCCGCCAACCATCAACCATATCATTCAGTATAATCCAATAAGCGAAGCTCCCTGCTTCCAGTTCCCAGTCTGGTAACAACCGGCAATAGCGAACTTAACTTTATTCTGAGCGGATTTTAATTAATTTGCCAATGTTCAGCGCTTCAGTGTACCGCTTTACCTACCAGGACCTAACTTCCCCATTTCATTAGCGATAATTGCCATTAAGGTTAAGTCATCTGTGATTTATTGGGCGGTTAAGACATGTTTTGTATCCGTCAAGTTTAAAAGTGTTTTGATATCGGTTTCAACTAATTAAGCTGACTTAACGAATAAGGATCAATTTGGATCACTCTGTTAAAGCTGTTCCACTAGAACGCGCGTAGTGTAGGTACCTACTGTAAAGGGTTTTGATACGTTCTCTATCGATAATCACAATTAACGTGATTTCCCAATGAAATGAAATACGTCAATAAAATAAATTATTTTACGATATAGTGGTTGTTTAACTTGCGTAGGGTTAAGTTTTCAATTTTATCCAACTCTACAGGACCGACAGATATGAATTCAGCCCAGTTCATTAGTGATAATTTTATCCAACTCTACAGGACCGACAGATATGAATTCAGCCCAGTTCATTAGTGATAATTAGTGCCATTAAGCAGTAAGGTTAAGTCACCTATAATACAAGACAACATATAAAAATGTTAATAGGTTGCGAGTTTGAAAGTGTATTGAACGGGGGTAATTACTTACCAAATATGATAACGGGGGTAATTACTTACCAAATATGATAATTACGTGACTATGTGTAATGAACGATTGATTTATATGATAAAAATTAACATTGTTGTAATTTAGTTAAGCCAAATGAGCGAGACTTTGAATCTGCTGCTGTGACGTACGAAATCCACCACAACCAAAAAGCCATACAAAGATTCTCAAAAGCGCATTATCACATTACCGCAAATAACTAATGTACACATAGGTAGGTACTGGGATCAGAATTACTTAATGCATCGAATACATTTTTGTCAATCAGGATGTCCGTAAATTAATTGCTTCGGTTGAATATAATAAAATCTGAGATATTCGATAGTGCTGTAAATCAGGATCTAATCTCATTAAAGAAAAGTATATAAATTAGATAGATACTGTAACAACTGACTTTAAATAGTAAATGCACTGATAAACTAGCGCCAACTTGGACTGGGTATCTACTGCTGTGAGCCATTGTAGAAGGGTATGAGGGGGGAGGGGTATTGCAGGTGGGGGAAGGGGTGGGAGGCTATTGGATTAGTCAAAGGGTGTTAGCCCCCCGGCCAGTGGACCAGGGGCCAGTCGAGCCCTGCGAACTTCACCATCGGACTTTAATGGAATAATCCAGAATCCAGGCTAATTCTTAATGCTAGTCTCCAAGTACAATAGATGTACCATAGGCAGAATATAGCAACCTGCAAGTGTGTGGAATGTACACGCACACTGACATCAATTACGAGATCTTTATTGCATGTCCGAACTTAGTTTTAAGTAGTTATTTATACGAGTATAACATTAACACTTTTCACGTGTTCTTTGATATTTGATACGTACTAGCACCACGATAATATGAGGATATAAGAACTAAGCAAAGAAAACATTGTAAAATAATTAGTCATTTTACAAGTAGCATAAATGCTCATCGGCTGATGCAAATTATGTCTATATCTGGAGTGATTGAATTTAAGATTAAAAAAATCAACAAAGTATAAAAATCAAAGGGGGATCTAGGCCGCATCGCCGACATGTACGATCCTAGAGTGGTAATCGTTGTCCAAATTACACCGTATTGTACTCGCGCTGGGCTGGCTAATGGGAAATGACGCGGATCCAAAAGAGAATATTGGCTTTAATATCCCCTTCCTAATGCAGTTTGTGCATCAATTTGTCCTTGTGTCGCTCCAGATACGCGATCCAGACCATACATCCATTGCACATTAGTATAGTACCGAGTACACCACACAGTACACAACACTGTACACAACACACAGTACACAGAACACTGCCCAGTTGGCTACTTATGCACATTTATTAGGGTCTCTTCCTTTGGTAATATCATTTGCTCAGGCCACTCCGGGACATATATCCGGGGGTATTTGCATACGGCTTCATCAGTTGTTGTTTCTGCTGTAATCCAAAATGTCGTGGCATACAGTATGGGAAAAATCTAGGTAGTAATTTACACCCCTGAAACTTGACCATTACTATTTTTTGTCAAAAGACAGCTGAAATCACGTAATTGAATTATGAGTTAAAACACAGTAAATCAGATCTTTATTTGCTAAACAATATTAAATTACAGCATGTACATATGTTAAAACTCATAATAAGGATACAAGAAGTCAATTCATATCATTTCCTCATATTTTGACATGCGTCAACTAAAGTGAGCGCAATCAGCATAATTATCTTCTTGAGACTATAGGAAAGTTAAATTCCTTGAATAATAATAATAATAATAATAATAATAATAATAATAATAATAATAATAATAATAATAATAATAATAATAATAATAATAATAATATTAATAATAATAATAATAATAATAATAATAATAATAATAATAATAATAATAATAATAATAATAAATAATAATAATAATAATAATAATAATAATAATAATAATAATAATAATAATAATAAGAATAATAATAATAATAATAATAATAATAATAATAATAATAATAATAATAATAATAATAATAATAATAATAATAATAATAACAACAACAATAATAACAACAATAATAATAATAAAAATAATAATAAAAATAATAATAATATTAATAATAATAATAATAATAATAATAATAATAATAATAACAATAATAATAATAATAATTATAATAATTATAATAATAATAATAATAATAATAATAATAATAATAATAATAATAATAATAATAATAATATAGTTAAGCTAAAAATGAATATATCGTGACCTTAATTAGTCCATTCATTCACAAGTTGTGATGTGAACGCCATCTTTTAACAATTTGATGGCCTCCGTATTTGAGTGCTTATGATCCTCGGCTAAGAATCCGGAGGCCGCGGGTTCAAATCCAGGCGTACGTAAATAATTTTAATATTTTTTATTAATTTGTGTTGTTTCAGAATTCATTCCTTTAAAATAATTTTTTTTTTTTACAGTAACTCCACACAGGAGACCAAGGAGGAAATAATTTCCCTCAAGGCCTATATCATAATGTATAGTATATTTGCGGCATGTTCCAGAGTGATAGATACTTTCAGTATCGCCCAGTAATTTAGTATCGAAACGTTGCTTGAAATGGCTTCAGTCATGTTTGGAGACCAGATCTAAATAGCCAGGTACTTCCCCACCTTCCTCTTCCCCATAATATACCCCCTCCCACTACCGTCAGCCTCACAATATACCTCAATTGGGGATGCCATAGTCTCACCGCCCCCAGGCGTTATTGACCTTAAAAAATATATATATTTACATATTACTACGAAAATCCCATATTCGTATGAAAATTAAACGTTAACAAAAAATTGTATCAAGTAAAAGAACTAGTAAGGAATAAAAAAAAAAAAAAGGAAACGTAATCAATAAATTTAAGAAACATATCGGCCGGTCAGTGGATGAGTTGGCATCACGTCTGGGTCCCACCCAGGCGTCGTGAGTTCGATTCCTTAGCTGGCCAAGTCCTCCATCACGACACAAGCAACATCTTCCGCTTACTGTGATGGTAGCGGGAGATTTTAAAATACTGTCAGGTTATTCGTAACCTGAGAATGTTTGTTTGTCTTTCTTTTAAAAAAATTAAAGGTAAATATACGGTATACTGTTTGAAAAAAAAATTATGTTGAGGTGGCAAAGCAAAAAGACGATTATTTGTGATTTATAATATAGATCTTCGATTGAACCTCAATACGTTCAACAAAAGCAGTCCAAAATATTTATTATTTTATAACTATTTAAAAAAATAAATTAATTACATCTATTATGTAAGTAGTGTGCATAAATCCAAAGCACATCTCAAAAATTAAAAAATTTTACCAGTTTATTTTTTTTTGTTTCTCACTTTAGGTTGAAAAAAATAGATTAATAAATTAAAATTTGATAAAATGACTATAGGTAATTTACAAATTAAGATGGCGATATCCCATTATATATATCCCTTAGACATTTTGTAAAGTCCATCAAAATGATTAATCAATACCAAGACAATGAGATTAGCAAATAAACGAAATGAGAAACCCATATTTACATCTGGAAACTAACGTTACGGAGGCGAGCTTAAACCCAACGAAAAACCACAAATACTCGTAGTATAATTTTTATATAATAATAATAATAACAATAATTTCCCCCATGGCATATGTCATCTTTCAGGGTGGTGTGTGGGGGATAGGCAAGGAAGTTCTGGGAAGGAAAAAAGGTATGAGGGATGGGTAGAAATCCGGGGATCAGTGTGTCCAGGAGTAACGGACGAATTAATCCATTCCTCACACTGGGTTGCAAAGTAATGGGTCGAGAGTCCTGCTGGAGAGGTTAAGAGGTCTCCCTCAACGGGGCTCTCCCAATCAGACACAGATGCACCCGCCGCCAAAACCTGGACAAATCTCATCCCCATGAATCCAGGCACGCCTGATAATGGTCCCCGGGACGGCGGTACCCATACCCGCCTCTCAAATTGAATGCGATCATCTGATCCTGCTAAAATACGATTGAACTACTCCAGCACATTCCCCAATTGCGGTTGCCATAGTCTCACTGGTTCTAGACGGTTGGGAGCAGTTGGGACTCTTGTGTGGCATTCATATAAAAAAGCACGTTGTTATTGTGAAGAAGTTGTGTGATTGAAGATTGATTTCTGGTAAATACAACTGGCAACCTAAAAAACACAAGTCAAGGCAATTGGAATTGCACAGATAACGGTAGGTGTACCACGCACAGGCGCGTTGCACAGTGCACAGGATCTGGTGTATCGGATACAACCCAGCGCCGATCCCAGCAGGGTCTCCGCCGGTGTCACTTTAGTAGCACCCACCGACATAGCCGCCCGGTTAAATGAATTAGCGATAATTTACTACTCTCATTTCGTCGGTAATCTGCGCGCTGCACGCCGATCTCTGCTAGCCGCTCGCTGCTCACTGACTGCTCGCGATGAACGCGCACACACACGCACGTAGGACTGGAAGTACAAGAAGGCTGAGGCCAATAAAAGTGCGTAGCACACTAAATTATGCTTAAAAATCTCTGCTTCCAAAGGCATCTAGGAATGTATTCAAGTAAAATATTGTCACTCATAAAAATTATACAATGTAACGTCATTTTAAAAGAAAACATGTTAGTAAAATGGACGTTTATCTACGAATGAAGTGTAGAGTAGGAAACTGTCAAATAAAAACTTCTGCTTCTAGAAAATCGTCAGGGAACGTCTATTTTGACCGTGAAGAGATATGAAGAATTTCTAAACACATGCAGTTCAAACGGAGCAAAAATATAGCATGTTTAAAGAAATACCATAAATGTATCCAGTTTTATTTAAAGAAGAAAAAACTTTTCCCAAAAAAATCGGAACAAATGCGTAAAGTGCGACTGTTCTCTAAAAAATATTTAAACGAAATCGGTAGTATTTCATAATATCCTTGAAACAAGATGAATAAAAATATCTCAGGAGTGACACGATCTACAAAACTTGTTCTCTCGGGTCATCATATTATTACGTGATATACCAACACTGCCATACTTCTCTCTTCGCCTGTAAACTTTTTAAAGCGTAACACATCGAGCCGCGCCTGTGGCTGTGGCTGATATTGTTCTACTATCAGAAGTTGTCATACTCGTATTCTAATGTAACTCATTTGTGTTTAACATAACGATCTAGTGGTTGACATGCAGTTATACATTAGCGGTTAATTCGGAAGCCGCGAGCACAAAAGATGATGCGAAATGATTAGATCCGGCTTCAACAACATCAATAACGTCGTATTTTTCAATCTTAGCGCTCTAGCTCACTTAAAAGTCACAAGCCGCCACTATACAACAAGCGTAATACAGAGTGCACTCCAAAAAGGCCAATTTTAGTCTCCATTGTTTGACTAGTTGGCATATAAGGATGTCTGGGTCGTGGGCAAAGTATCTTCAAATTTAAAGATAGAGCCGTAAGGACCGGGACAAGGTTGAGACGCAGAATCAACACCTCTTAAACAGCAGCGTAAACATCAATCATCTAGCACGGATTAGTCATGAGTGGGGGAAACAGAGTAATTAAGACAGTGTAAAGGGTCAAACCATCCGAGAGATTTTTATGTACAACATGTTGGCCGAGTAGGAGAGACTAATAGAAAAGGATATCTGAAAGTAAAAAAAAAGGTGAAAATATACAAAGATGCGCAAAAATCGGTTTTCACGGCACAAAACAGCGAAGATAATCTTGAATGTTGTGTGTAAAGAAATTGCACAGGTTAATCAACTATTCTCATCCAACGCATAACGCCTATAATAAGATAAGTAAATAAGTTAATGCAGAAGTTGACGATATCAGCAGTCATCAAAACACATAATAATGCGTAACCAACTGCGGCTGCGAGCTCCGCACCTGACGCCCCCAAATCTGATAAATCTCCGGCTTAAGAGGGCCCGGGTAGGTGGTGGGTTGGGCAGGGGGCGACTGAAGGGTGAGAGGAGAACAAATGAGGCCCCGCGCGAGGTACATTACTCCATATTTCCAGGCCATATCTGGGAAAATAGGATTGTTATTACATTTGCAGTGCGGCGGATAAGAGGACGGATAATCCGGGTAATAAAGATCACATTTCTTCTTCTCCTTTATTTTCCAATTTCGGTGGCATCCTAATGGATTTACTCGTTTCTCTTTACGTGGAAAGGAGTTTGTATTGTTTCATTGTCTGGGAAAACAGGCAATTTAAATCAAGAACTGAGAGAGATGGGAAACAGGAAAATTGCCAAATAAAAGTAAACAACCGGATTGTAATTTAACTTGCCTTATAGAAATCCCTTTTGGAAAATGTTGTAATGATTAATGACAATACCAAAACTTTATTTATATTGGAGGGCCCACTGCTTTTGGGGAGTTCTTTTTAAAAACCAGGCGTGTGATAGGTTCCTCGCTTCGTGATATAATGTTATGTTGGCAAAATAATTAAATGGCGATAATGTACCACTATCATTACATAGCAAGTACCATTGATTAATAATTAATAATTAGGTACGTAATATTATTAAAATCACTCATTTCAAAACTACTGGATGAAAACCTTACAGTTTATTACATTAATTAGTTTAGTGCTGCAACTAGGATTTCTCATTTCCTGTAATTTGGGATTCCGAGAAATAAATATAGCGATTGCGGGATTTTTGCACAAATAAATAAATATAATAAAACAAAATAATTAAAATATTAAAAACCCTCCAAATAAATATTTATTAAAGCGTAAACGGTATTTTAAAATTATTTTAATGACTTAACACGTTATTAGCTAAAATGTGTGCAATATTTCGTAAATAACTAATATATCTGTATACCGACTGAAATAATTCAGCCGGCCACTGAAGAAGCGAACGGAACAGAAACAGATTTTGCTGAATTAGTTAATAAATCTTTGAAGGTAAGATGGGAATGTTTATATTGTAACCTGAGAAACCGGAAAGTAGGATCCCGAGATTCTGGAGAGAAACTATAGGTGCAAAATGTTTAACGTCTATTAATACCATGTTAAAGTAACGTATATGCCGTTAAATTATTGCTACAAATAACAAGCATTAAACTAAAACGAACTGTGTACTGACTCGCCCCCGCGGCAAGCAGATGTGCTCGCGTTGTTCGGGATCGGGGATCGGGATAAGGAACTGGTGACTGGTGCCCGGTGCCCGGCGACCGGTGACGAGGTGATTGGGTCCTTCCTTATTTAGCAGCGGGCAGCGGGCAGCGAGCAGTGCTGCTCGGAACAGGTTCCCGCCACTTATCGCTGCATCATCTGCATCCATCTACTGAACCGAACATGGACCTGTCGCAACGGATAAATATAGGTGTACCTATCGCTGATAACCCCGTTGTAATCTTTTACTGTTCCGCATAAACGACGATAACAGAAAGAAAGGTTATAGCCAAGTTCCAAAAAACGGCGGACTCTGTTACATATACATATTGTTGGGATGTTTAAATGATGTTGTTTAAATATGGAGTGATACAATGCTAAAATAGAGAGACGAATCATTAGTTTCAATTAGTTAAGATCAAGTATGCCTCTAACAAACTTCTCTGTCTATTCCATGACCTTGGAAATAAGTATTGTAGTACGTACATACAGATATTTGGGATCATGCATTAGACTGAAGTGCTAGCATTACTTTGATTAAAGTGATACTAAGATTAGGTATAAATGAAAGAGATGCACACAAAGTTATTGATATAAAAAATAAAAAAAAATTAGAACACGACTTTCTACAACAAAATGTATATTTTTAATTTAAATTATAATGTTGGAACACACAATACATTTTATTAAAAAAAAACAATACGAATACCTAAATGTTTCAAATAAAGTAAATATTCATGAAAAAAACCGAAGATGTGTGAAAACTTTGTTTTAATGATTTTGGTGTTCAGGACAAAAAAGAATTGATCCAAAAGCTATTTATTAGTTGCTAAAGTGTCGTTTAGAAGCAGGGGGTTTATTTATTCACTGCCCGTTGGTACAACCATCTACAAGTACAACGGGTGACGGCTACTGCCATCTGCAGTCATTTCACAGCTTCTGTACCTGCAGCGGACCGCTCGTGGTATTAACATTTACAGTCATTGAAGGCCGAATAAATTGAATTGATATTGTAATATTAATTTAATCAAAATGCTCGATCGAATTAGTAAACAGAACTTATTATACTTACTTGCTATTATTTAACGTATTTTTTCGGAGAAAACTATTTTTTTATATAAAAATGTAAACTAACTAACCATCTTTGTTTAATATTAAGCAAGGCAAAGGTGCTGCATTTAAATTGATCTATATATACGTCGGAATCCAATATATCCGGTATGGTCTAGTGCAGAGGTTCCCAAACTTTATTGTGTCGTAGACCCCTTGCCATGTTTTTCGGTTTTTGGTAGACCCCCTACTTACCTGATATTGATTTTTCATAAATTTCTAAATTTCTATAAAACTGTAGTGAAGTTTAGTGTTAAAAACTAAAAGTTAAAACAAATATTAAGTTTTATACATTTATTAATTGAATTTAAATTACAACTATTCAAAATAAAATTTTGTATCTATTTTATAAAATAAACGTAACGTAAAATAAACTAAGAAATAAGTAAATGTTTTGAGTAGGAAGGATGAACCTGATGCTTTAATAATAAATTATCAACATTTGGCGTCAATTTTGTCAGGTTTAATCTTAAATCTCCTCGGCCAATGATGTCCAGTCTGTTTCTTTTTTTCGTTAGGAGATTGGTAACAGCGATGAACCCCTTTTCCACTAGGTATGACGATGGAAAGGAAATTAAAACATGTATGTTAACAATTAAATACATACGTAATATAATATAATACAGATTGCTAAAACTTTGAAAAAGAAACTATTGAAACTCGTATAATTTTACATGATTTGAATATTAAACTGCAAATAACTGAAGTCATGATTGGCGTAATTTATCTATCGTTGCTAAACTAAAATTTAATAAAAAATAATATACTTACTTTTCTCCGGCACTCTCAAACAAAATAACTCTGATTCACTATAATTTGTGTGATAAACTACCAGTTTGTATTTTTAAAATATTTAATATTTTCTTAGCACTTTCCTTTTCAAGATTCAGGAAACGAATAAACGTATTTGTCTCACATTCGTATTTATAGAGTGACGAATTGAACAAGTCAGTGCAAGTTCGAGAAACTCTGAAACAAAAATTGACAAGATTTTTACTGCGCGTATGCTTGTAACAAGATGATACTGGTATGTCATTATGTGTAGGTTTTTACAAGTTAAAAATGTATTGCGATCAAAAAAGCGAATGACTACATCCTACAAATTACACAATTTTATAAACAAATATAATAATTTTTTTACTTCATAGGTACTTTTATAAATAATGTACATGTCTTTATATTATAAGATAGTATAATGTAAGTAAATAGGTACTATCAGTGTATGTTGAGATCCACTATCGTGGACCCCCATTTTCATTTCATGGACCCCCAAATTTTTTTTTCGCTGACGTAGACCCCTTGCAGGTTGTCATAGACCCCTGGGGGTCGATATAGACCACTTTGGGAATCACTGGTCTAGTGGCTAGGATACCTGGCTCTCACCCAGGAGGCTCGGGTTCGATTCCCGGTACCGGAATTTTTTTTCAGGAAATTTTTTAACTGTTTTCTCAATCACTAGGGAACTAGTTTCTCCACACATGAAGTGGTATTTTATTTTTGTATTTCCAAAATTTTGTTCAAAAACAAAAAAAAAACTACCAAACAAAAAAAATTACCAAGCTGTCGCTAATTTCAGGGAAAATCAATGAAATTAAAATGATTATTTTTATTAAAAAACCTTTGTAACTTCGAAATTAGACATAAAATCAATGAAGTTGTAAAAATAATGAAAAAAAAACTGAAACTTTTCTGAAAAATTGAGAAAACCTGAAAGAAACACAAAACACATTTTACCAAGTTTTAAAGAACTCTGTTTTCGTCAAACGTACTATGAAAGCTTGTTTTCATCAAACGTACTACGCAAGCTTGTTTTCATCAAACGTACTACGCAAGCTTGTTTTCATCAAACGTACTACGCAAGCTTGTTTTCATCAAACGTACTACGCAAGTTTGTTTTCATCAAACGTACTACGCAAGCTTGTTTTCATCAAACGTACTACGCAAGCTTGTTTTCATCAAACGTACTACGCAAGCTTGTTTTCATCAAACGTACTACGCAAGTTTGTTTTCATCAAACGTACTACGCAAGCTTGTTTTCATCAAACGTACTACGCAAGCTTGTTTTCATCAAACGTACTACGTAAGCTTATTTCAGTTGCTGTAATAAATTGCTATCTACAAAATGAGAATAAAAAATTGCAAGTATAATTATCATTGTAAGTTTGGTTGAGTGTTCTGCATTTTGTGGGAAATTAGGAGCTAAAGTTGCAAACCCCGTAGATGACTAAAAAGGTCGTTGCGTAATTTACATAATATTTTTAAGAAATACAGTATGAAATGTTTTTGGTAAATTAAATAATATTAAAATTGTCGTGTTATTGTTTCAGGTGAGCGGGGCGGGCGGGCGAGGGATGTTTTGTTACCACTGCCCCCCCTCAATGCCCCCCCACCAGCACCGCCTGCCGCAGATCGAGTACCCCTTCACTCCCACACACCCCTGTAAGTAGCTACCCTCTTTACTTTATGTATATCACTAACCCCCATCACTGGCCTTTGATTACTTATCTACTGATCATCGATTAACTTCAAATGAGTTTTTGTTTAATAAAAATGGGTCATAACCTCATCGAATTTATCCCAAAATGAACTATTCAACCTTCCTCTTACCCATATCATTCCCCTCCTCACAATATATACCCAAGTTGAGGATATCATATTCCCTGGAACTCGGGGACTCTTTTCAGTAAACCACAGAAAAAAAATTCAGACCTGAATCTAAGGTTCAAAATGCAAAGGCATAACCGTGGATATTTATTTATTTTAGGTACTTGTTTTATAAAATGTGCCCCATAAGAAGGCTAAATAATTATCATAATATTTACAGAAAATGTATAAGTGTTTTTTTTTCTATCGCTTAATAATAAAATTAAAAGTTTTTTTTACAGGGTGCCTTATTTAATCTAGATATTTTTCATTAATTCATTCATTGTACGGAGGGTTTGATTTTCATTCCTATATTGCATTATTGTATTACTCCATTTATAATTCTTACCACTTGGACAATTGGATTTATCAAATCAACACATCTGTCATTTTAATATTATTCCGCCATCAAGGCATAGTTTTTTGGGAGATTCTTTGTAATAATTAACAAGTGCTAGAAAATCAAAACAGTACAATTTATAAAAACATACATTTAAAAGGCGTGCTCGGTGTCGCTGCCTCTGTCACAACGAACAACAACGGAATAAAACTTTTATTTACTAACTATTACAAAAACACTGCAAAATATTGCAAATAATATTTATTTATACTGGGTTCTTACAGATGTTCACACTTACGTGAGAACAATCCAGTTATAAAAACTCGGTTAATAGACACAAATTAAAAATAATTAGACAAAGGATACACAAAACACAAAATTACAAAAACTCATTCAATGATACATAATACAATAGGAACAAGAGACACAAAGAGAGATACAAGTGATACATACTATAATATATTTTTAAGTAATAGCAGGACATTTTTTCTGAAACTGTACCGATTATCGACAAAAATGTTTACATTGGCACACTCTATCATATTATAAGTCGGCACATTTGAGGCACGGGACTAAAGTAGGCAATATTATTTCTTAAAGTATTCAGGTGGAATGTGCTATGGTGTCTTAAACAATGGGTAATAGGCATAATATAGTATTTAGATGACCATCAATTATTTTGTATATACATATTAAATCAATCAATTGCCATCTAATTTTATGTGAATTAATGTTGAAGTATACAAGACGTACGTCGTATGATCTAAGATGGTCATGTAAATCACATTTAAAAGATACATTTATTAGCATTTTTTTAAAAAAGATTCTTCAATTTTTTCATATTTGTAGTAATGAGGATTCCAAATAGAACTTCCATATTCCAGTTTACTTCTAATTAAGGCGTTAGACTTGATTGAGGGTTCTTGAATGGTTAAATATTCTGTGAATAAATTCCATCATTTTGAGTGATTTGCACTTAATGTCGTTAATGCGTACATCTAATATGAACAAGTAATTCCTAGATCTCTTATGGAAGATACTTTTTTAAGAGTATTATTATTAATAACGTGGGGAAATTTCTTTATAATTCTATTTTCAGTAAAGTTTAAAGTATTAATTTTTATCATAATGTAATTTATATCAATGAAAAGGCACACAATGGAAAATAGTTTTAAAGAATTTATAAATAAATGTTAATGTTTGTGATAAAGCTGAGGAAATTCTTTGATATTTATATCGATTAATTCAAACCAATGAATGATATTTTTCTAAATCCCGTGTTTATATATGGGTATAATAAAATTTGTGAGAAAAATAATATCACATTACGTTTTTGATCTATGCAAGTGAAAGACAGAGAAAACTATATAAAAGTAGGGAATTTTTGACATAATAACATGGCGTAAAACGCAATATCAGACTAGCTAGCTTGTTGATTGCAAATCCGTTCCAGGATATAAAAAGCTCTAAAGCAGCTTTCCCCAGAATCCATTATCACCGGATATGGGATGGGTAAAATGAAATGAGCGTCACTGTCACTCCCATAAATTGCGGAAATCCAATTGGAGGAAAATTAAGAGAAACGGGTACTTTTTAGAACCAGTTCTCAACAATGTTCATTTATGATTTTTAGCATTCTTTCGAATGATTAAAAAACATCCTTCTAAATATTTCTTCAAACCAGATCCAAAATTCAGTGACCTCAAAGTCACTGGGACGATATAATAGGGACAGGAGTATTGCAATCTATAACTGTACAAATTTAAACTCAGAAAGAAAATGGCGGCCTCCTTATTGGTTGTTGGATGCGCATCGCAGTATTTGAGGCCTTAAGCACCCAAAAATAATTCATTGAAAAAAACAGGCTGTATGCACGAATAACTATTGCGCAAATCATGAAAAATTGAGTCAAAAACTTTTCCATACATTTTTCGACTTCCGTTGAGTGCACGCTACGGCGCCCCGGGGAGTCACGAGTTGAAACGTTACCAGCGCAACAGAAGATATAATTTTGCCATGTTATGGGTAATTTTTGAAGGAATTAGGGAATATTTTAAGTAAATTTAAATACGATCCACGGCACCCTTCAGAGATTGCGCCTATGTTTTTTGCACAATATGAACGTATGGCAGATCCGGCGCAGTGTACATTATCAGTTATCCCTAACAACTTTGGCAGATATTCTCCAGCGACAGCGACGTAAATTCAATCGGTCTGCCGCTAAATAATAATACGATATTGTTCACAGACTTGATCCTGGAGAATTGAACGTTTATTCTGTTAATTGATTGCTGTTGATTCGGAATAAACGTATAAACCGGGTATCCCGGTTATAGCGAATAGGTGTTGTAATTTGGCGGAAGTAACCTCATTACCGCTACAATCGCTCTATTTGCTGGATTAGGGGCCAATCGCACAGTCCTCGAGCTGCGCAGTACTTACCCTACACATACAGACCACTTATTATACATTACATCGGGTGTGCTATTACTTTACTGAAATTGAGAAACAGATTGATAGATGAGGTTATTTCTTTCAGAATGTAAGTGATTTTTCATATTGACAGGATGATTTTCTTGAAAACGTAATAATAAAATTTTTGAACAATAAATAAAATAAAAATCAGTATATGCGACGAAATAACAATTTTATTTTTAATTTTAAAAATATCTGTAAATTGTTTTTGATCAAAAATAAACTAATTTAATTTACAGTGTTCCTTAAACTAAAGACAAAAATAATTACAAAGAAAGAAAATGTCAGCGTCTCTCTTCTATTACAAGCCAAATGTTTTTAACAACAATTTACCGAGCAACGTTCTAGATTTTATAAAAAAATATTAATAATTGGAGAAATATTATTGACAATTATAAATTACTGCTCACCCAACGTTTCACTTTGTCAAAATGTTTAATAAATACATTATTTCATCTACTTGACTTTTGACGTAAATACATTATTTTCGGCATTTCAGTATTTGATATAAATATTTAAATGTTTTTGGAGCAATACAAATTTCGAAATTTAAAAAAATTGGTTCCCAGTATAGAAATATATTTGGTTTTGTGTTCAATCCATTTATATCCCTTTGCGCGAACAATGTCACAAATTACAGCGGATGTTGGAAAGGACATAAACCCATGCACTCGTCATGATCTATCTATTATCAATCACAAATTGTATTTGATCAAGGGGGCTACCTAGTCTACCTACGCGGGGGTATTTAGTTAGGTCTGAAATGTATTTGGCGCCCAATTTGGCATCCCCCGTCCTCCCCCTCGACCGCTCCGCCCTACCACCGCCCCCCGCAGTAACGAGTCAGTGTTGCCAACTAATTGCCCGGATGACAAATTCACCCCTCTCAATGGTGTAGTTGTAGTTAGGTACCTACCTCGCTAATCAATTATTGTTTACTTTTGCATTTACACTTTGTAGTTATGAAATGATTCAAATGTTGGGGGGGAGGGTTGAGCGCCGAAAAGTATAATTTAACTGGGAGGTATTTGTACCCGCAATTGACTACCGCAATTCGCATAACACGACTCTCATGTCTAATGGATTTATTCTCCTTGTACGCAAATCTTTCCGAGAACTTGTGCCACATTATGATTATGCAATATTATGCAATGGTTTGTAATGACTTTTATCTTCAATACTTTAATGTGGATTAAGTATACTTATAAAATATGTACAAGTAAAAACTAATAAAGGCAAATGTGCAAAATTACACATTTTAGGAAATTTCTGAAATATTCACATATTTTCTTATGTGAATATTTTAGTTCTTAGATTGTAATTTTTCTTAATTTTATATTATTTTTGTTAATATTTTAATTTTATTGTATTTGGGTAATGATTGTCCTTTTGTTAATGCACTGAATAATATTCTCATCAAACTAAAGATTATTGTCATTGTGAATTTAGGAAGATGTTATTACACTGTAACAAAATTAGCAAGTAGGTAGTATTTCGAGTCATGATCTCATATCTACTACGTTGATTTTCTAAGACCTGTCATATCCGGTATGGTCTAGTGGCTAGGATACCTGGCTCTCACCCAGGAGGCTCGGGTTCTCGATTCCCGGTACCGGAATTGTTTTTTCTAATACATGAAGAAGGGAGGGGATAAACTTTGAAAATATAAATGGAGAGCTTTATAAACATAGATTAAAAGGAAAAAAAATATAACATTTCGTTTTAAGTAAGTTTTGTTGTCATCCTTCTGCGCGTCTAATATATTCTCCTGACACTTCCTTTTGTCTATCCAATCCAAAACCATCTAAGCGTCCTTTTCCAAACCTTAGTCATTATATTCACATCGGTCTTGATTTTTTTATATAAGTGAACAATGAAGATGATTGTACAATTCTCCCCCTAAAGTATTGAGAAAAAAGCTTTTGCCAAAGTTTTTGCGATTTTCACAAAATTTTATCCCGTAATACATGTCTAATCTCAACAGTATCATTTATATTCAGTTTTTGCGATTTTCACAAAATTTTATCCCGTAATACACGTCTAATCTCAACAGTATCATTTATATTCAGTTTTTGCGATTTTCACAAAATTTTATCCCGTAATACACGTCTAATCTCAACAGTATCATTTATATTCAGTTTTTGCGATTTTCACAAAATTTTATCCCGTAATACATGTCTAATCTCAACAGTATCATTTATATTCAGTTTTTGCGATTTTCACAAAATTTTATCCCGTAATACACGTCTAATCTCAACAGTATCATTTATATTCAGTTTTTGCGATTTTCACAAAATTTTATCCCGTAATACATGTCTAATCTCAACAGTATCATTTATATTGAGTCGATGTAAAAAATAATAGAAATAAAAACAATGATAAACAACTCAGCTGCGTTTGGAACTGAGCACATTATTAGTAAAGATAACGATCTACCCACCTAATCTGTACTATAAATAACTATTATATTATTTTTCAATAAAAACTGAAGAAATGATAAATTAATACGAAGACACCTACAGCTAACATAGTAACTACTTCACTGTGCCATGAGATAACGCTAGTTATAAGAAGATAATGTCGTTTCTGGCAGAGTGCCACAAGTGTCCATCTTATTGAGTACGTCTGCTTTCCTATAGGACTTGTCGGGCGATCGACATGTCTGGCCCATTAGCTCAGTTGGTTAGAGCGTCGTGCTAATAACGCGAAGGTCGCGGGTTCGATCCCCTCATGGGCCATTTTTTTTTGAAATTTTTTGAAGCGGGGTAAATTTTCGTTTAATGATTAATAATTATAAAATAAAATTCTTTAGACATTTATATAGTTTTTTTATAAAGAGGGAAATTTTTTTTAAAACGAAAATATTGACTGTATTGAAAATTTATACGAACGATTATTGATATCAGTCGTTCGTCGTGACTTTTTACGATTATCCGTGAATTTCCAGAAAAAAGTTATCAAATCTTTTAAAATGTACATATACAGTGTTAGGTAATGTTTTTAAATCAATTTTAATAAATAAAAAAAGATTTTTAGTAAAAGTTTTTTTGGTTTTTAATGACAAAAATAAAATTTATGTAGCAAGATTTTGTAATTACGATATTAAGGTTAATTTCTTGAATTATTACCGTGCAGGGCTCTAGGGGGTAAAAAATGAAATACTGTAAATGTGCAAGAACACAGTGGTTTCAAACAGCCTCACGGTTATCGGGAGATCTCGGCATTAATACACTTGCAATTTAATAATTGTTATTGCCCTTATATTTAATAAAAAAGTGCTTTATCCAAAGTAATATGTGCCTAAACGTATGGATAGGTACAAAGTTTTTTTTATTGTAATAAAACACAAACGCATTCTGCTAATATTAAAAATTGAACGACTAATAAAACGATGCTACTTATTCCCGCTAATGCAACATTAACGACTTTTTAAAGTTAATCAATTACCCGGCCCACCTGATCCACTGTAGGTACTGAAGGCACCGGTGTTCAGCGCGCTGTAACCACTGAACAAACTGATTGAAGTGACTGCAGGCGTGTGCGTGTGCACGAAGTAAGGTAAATTTTATGTTACATCTGGTTATAATGATGATATATTTTCTAATATCTATTTTTTTTCTTTAATAGTTGGGTAATCAATTCCATTCATCTGTCTGAGGTTGAACTTAAAATGTAAACAAACAAAAAAATGTGCTTTTTGGCGTAATAGTAGAAATTTACCACTCTGACAGACAGTGAAAACATTTTACTATACTCATAGATACGCAACCAGAGTTGACAAGAACACAGTACTAACGCACATGCATTTTTTTATGAATACCGCACAAGAGATCCAACTGCTCCCAACCGTCTGGAGCCAGTGAGATTATGGCATCCCCAACTGGGTAATGTTGTGAGGCTGAAGGTATTGGGGAAGGTAAGGAGAAGGAGAGGAGGAAGGTGGGGAAATGCCTGGCTATTCAGATCTGGTCACCAACAAGGCTAAAAGCTATTTCAAGCAACGTTTCAATTCTGAATGGTGGTCTTTCACCAGGGCGATACTGAAAGTATCTTCCACTATGGGACGTGCTCAAATATACTACACATTATTTTTAAATGAATTATTTGTGAAACAGCACAAATTAATTAAATAAAATATACTTGGGCACGCCGGGATTTGAACCCGCGATCTTCGGATTCGTAGTCGAGAGCCTTAACCCTCTACCATGGAGGCCGTCGAATTGCTTAGATGAAGCATGTTGGAAACTTGTTATTCGATTACAGAAAATAAAATTCAAGAGCTTGTCTCCTCATTTATTTATTTTTATATTTAAAGAGTTAATAACGACAGTAAAATTAGTTTTTAAATATCTTCAAAAAAGACCAAGTTACGAGATTTCAAAGAGAACTTGGGCAAAACGTATACCCGTGACGTCACGAGTCACAATTCAGTAAAATTCGAATGGCAGGAACAGTTACTGCTGAGCCTAATATACATATGGCCGCGCCCGTTATTTTATGAACCATGACGTCACATGCTTATCGGGATATTACCAACATGTTGACGGCTATACCTTCGGTACTATTCGGTATTTTCAAAACATTCACAAAGTTAACCTCAGCATGCTCTAATTAATATGATACATTTGTAAATAACACGAAATTCCGTTGTAGGAGACAATCTTAATGAAAAAAAGGTAATTTTTAATACACGTAATAAAAAAGGTAATTTTTAATATACGTAATAAAAGAAGACACCGTAAAACTTACGAATTGGAACGTGTAAATTTGCTGTCCCTTTCTCGCTAAAAACAATAAACAGGCGTAAACAAAACAAAATGCCGTTTCTTAGTGACGTTTGGCAAGGCTATCACCGTTGGAAGGGAATACATATGCATAAAAACACAAAAAAAAGAATGCAAGGCTGATGTAAGCGTAGAGAGCAAGATTAAGAAAGGAACGATTAGATGGTTTGGGCATGTAGAGCGAATGAATGAAGAAAGGAGTGTAAGGAGAATATATGACCCGAATGTGAATGTAAGAAGAAGCCGGGGACGTCCAAGGAAGACGTGGCACGATCAAGTGAATCAAATACTTGAGTCGGGCCATGTCAGAAGTCGGAATAACAGAAGAGAATGTATGAGACGTTGTATGAAAGTGAATGAAGCAAGAAGTGTATGCCAAGATCGAGTTGTTTGGCGGTCCGTCCTCTCTGCCTACCCCTGCGGCGAAACGGCGTGAAGGTTAGTTAGTTAGTTAGTTAAAAACACACAATCCTAAGAATGTGTTGTTTGTTGTTTGGGTCAACTCTAATTGGGCGACTTACACACTTAAGGTGATATAACCAGACACAACTGAAAAACAGTAATTTTTTAAACGAATTCTTGACGTGTCGACTCTTTTCCATAAAAAAACATAAATTGATTTTGAAAGATTGTTATTTTATTTAGCATAGTAAATTTGAAATTTTGAAAAATTATAAATATATTTTTATCTAATAAAGTTCTTCCGTTGGTCGTTGCGCAGATTTTTACGTTTTCAAACGAACGTTTGTTGTAAAACACACATATTTCGTATCATCTAATGATACAGTATTATAAATCAATACATTATCTAGCTTGGCCAGTTTTCGGAAAGTCAATTTTACTTTAAATAAAATCATTAATAAAAAATTCCGAGCACGTGTTTGCTACGAAACTCCTACAATTTTTCTATTTATTTACGCACGTACTAATTAATATATTTCAGAATTTTTTACTCACCTACTGTAGTTAGATATTATTAAATAATTAGACATATTTAAAAAAAAAAAGAATAAATGAAAAATTACAATATTTTAATAAATTTACGAACTCGCATTTGCTTATTTTATCTGGTTAGCGCGAGACTTATTTACACTGGTCAAATCGCTGCCGAAATCTGGCAGTGGATAGACGTGTTTTCGCGGCGCTCTGATTAGCAACATTTTTTACGAATTATTTGGTTAAAAATTGGCAGAAAAAGACGAAATGAGAAATCTTTCACCAGAAAACACAAGTAAAAACATCAAAAACATTTTTGGAATTAATATTTTGTAGAAAAACATTGATTAGCTATATATTTAATAATGCATGTACCTTATATTATAGTCCGAACGAATCAATGGTATTTAGTCAGATTTTTTACTATGCCAAAAATATTAAACGGAAATAAACGGATATTGACATATTTATTTTTTTGACACTTAGTTATTTACAGTATTGCGGGCTGTGGACGCATTTGCGCACCGATGCATGATTTTTTTAAAACTTTTTCTATAAGTAAATTTTGGTAAGCACTAACCTGCTAGCCTAGCTAAGCAATTTACTGATGTATTTCTTCCATTTATAGATATGATTGTCTGAAAATATGAGTTTTAAGTTTAGTTCTGAATTCTGCCGAGTCTTTGATCATTCAAATCATGCGCAGTTCATTCGTCATTATATAGTAATGTGTTTTCATTATGTAGTAATGAATTTTGCGATTTCGTTTTCTTTCGAAAGGTCTTATTTCATTTCTTCTTCCTGTAGAATGGTTATGTCTGTGTTGATGTTTATTATTTTTTTACAAGAATTCAGAATTTTGATGGATCTTTATTTGCACAAATGCACACGTGCGATGCAAGCCTTGAGCCCTGTTATAGCTCGTCTATTCTTAATAAATCATAATCACAAAAAGGAACTCCAGGACATTTTTTTTTCTCAAGTTAGTTTTCATAGTTAAAATAATTTTCAAAGTTTCAAAATTTTCAAAGCCCGCAAAACTGCTCTAAATCTATGGCCGGTCGGTTTTGATGAGTTTTGAGGATAGAATGTCATATGTCAAAACAAAGATGAGCTTCAACGTACATAATTGAATATTTTATTGATGGTAAACCATAACTAAACATAAGTAAAAAAATTATGTACCTTTTTAGAAACTTATAGAATAATAATAATAGTATTTAACATTATTATAATATCCGTATTGATAATTGGTTTGATAGTGAATACCCTAACTTCTTTCATGAACTTAAGTTAAAATTATGCCAAAACTAAACAAATATTTATTTAAAATACAAAACAAAAGCGAGAAATATATGTTTTTCATACTAATTCAAAGACTATATATATTAATTAAATTAGCCAAAAACATACGACCTGTGTTTCAAAATATGACTGCCTTAGAACACACTTATTATTATTATAATATTCATATCCAAAATCCAAAATGGCGGAATTAAATAAAGTTTAAAATATGAAGTCTTCGATTGCTTGTCATTTAATATTAATTTGTGATTTTATTTTATTTTAAACAATAAAATTAATTATTATATAATATGTATGTTTTTTGATTTAATGATAATATCCGCTATCAAAAAACCGTTTGGTTTAGTTTTGCTATTTGGAAAACAACAAAAAAAATATATTTTCATGCTTTTTCATTATGAATAAGGTACATAGCAAATTTTGTTTCAAATAAATCGTGGTAGGTGCATAATAAACCTCTATGTGTTTATTTTCCTTTTTATGTTTATGCATTCATCCATTCCCGAGACACTTGACACCTTATTCAGTAAAAATGCTGGAATCGAGAATTAATCAATAATCGTCTGAACCACACTGTATACAACATTGGTTGCGCGGGATTGTGGCGTAACAGTGGAAACGAACGCGGTATCTCTGTCTTGTTCTAAAATCGGGCGTACGAGAGTACCGTCTTTTAACGAAATACGTATTCCCGGTCACTGGATATGTGACCGGGAATGTTAATGAGATAAAAAAGTGACTAAAATGAGGATTCCCTACTAGGAATTACCTGTTCGGTTGTTGTAACAATGTTCGACTCCCACTCCCAGTAAGCCTCACCGTACCGCAGCCGCAGTAGCATTAATAACCTGTTGTGTGACACGAGATCATCTATCCGCCTCTCCTCATCCCCCGCCCCGGGCGGAATCATCCCCTGATTTTATTTGAGGACTTGATCCTCCCACCCTGGTAACGCTCGACAGATGTAATCCCGCTAATTCTTGGGGAGTCATGGGTACCTAGACTGCTACCCTAACCCACCCCCTCCCTCTTTTACTGCCTATAGAGGGGCGAAGGGTGGAGGGATGGAATCATTACTAATAATACCTTCTACAGTACGCATGATTATTTGACACGTGATAATTGCTACACTGCATTAGGCACCGCTGTGGGAAGTAATAACATAAATCATAAGTTATATTATAGTTCATATTACAAATTACATTCATTGCACTGTGAGCAGGTACTTTGAAAGTATAGTTATGTCAAAATGTGTGAGTGTTTTAATTACAAACTATTTAGTTAAATCGATTAGAATTTTACACAGTCATAAAACTATATAATTATTATTTCATATCATATTGGTACTTTATGTTAATATTATAATATCTTCAGTTTCTGACATTTCTCACACCTTGAAATGGCAACATGCTACACCAGCGCCTCTAGCGGCTCGGGTTGGCAGAATATGTAGATTTTCTATGAAATGTATTCTTAATAAATTATAAAAATCGAAAATTTAAAATATATAATATATTAGGTAACCTCAGGCCCAGCCCTGAGTCTGATGGCGCCTGGTACAGGTAAAAAAAACATATATATTAGGTAACCTCAGGCCCAGCCCTGAGTCTAATGGCGCCTGGTGAAGGTAAAAAAAACATACATATTAGGTAACCTCAGGCCCAGCCCTGAGTCTGGTGGCGCCTGGTGCAGGTAAAAAAAGCATACATATTAGGTAACCTCAGGCCCAGCCCTGAGTCTGATGGCGCCTGGTGCAGTTAAAAAAAGCATACATATTAGGTACCCCAGGCCCAGCCCTGAGTCTGATGTCGCCTGGCGCAGGTAAAAATCATACATATTAGGTAACCTGGCCCAGCACTGAGTCTGATGGCGCCTGGTGCAAAGGTAAAAAAAGCATACATATGCTAGGGTAACCCCAGGCCCAGCCCTGAGTCTGATGGCGCTCAGGTAAAAAGCATACATATTAGGTAACCTCAGGCCCAGCACTGAGTCTGATGGCGCCTGGCGCAGGTAAAAATCATACATATTAGGTAACTTCAGGCCCAGCCCTTAGTCTGATGGCGCCTGGTGCAGGTAAAAAAAACATACATATTAGGTAACCTCAGGCCCAGCCCTGAGTCTGATGGCGCCTGGTGCAGGTAAAAAAAGCATACATATTAGGTAACCTCAGGCCCAGCCCTTAGTCTGATGGCGCCTGGTGCAGGTAAAAAAAACATACATATTAGGTAACCTCAGGCCCAGCCTTGAGTCTAATGGCGCCTGGTGCAGATAAAAAAAAATAAAAAAATTGTGAAGTATATGCCTTGAAAAAAAAATTACTTGCGGGTTTAACGTATTTCATAATGTAAAACAAAATAAATAAAATACTTCTCATGCGTACTAGATATTTACTAAACCTTTAATTAAAAAAAAATACATGTCATTCAGTTTGGGTGGGTATTTTGGCATCAAATCCAAAATTAAGTTTTGTATGAAACAAGCCGCGCAGCCGTTCCTCTTAATATGTTATTAAGTATTTTCTGCATCCTTCTCGGGCTGCATCCCTGAGTTTCGCCATCGGCTCATAAAGCTGAAGGGATACGTCTCAATCTTATCAATATTACTTAATAATATTATCTTTTTTTAAGTACTCAATTTTAAACGCATTTTTACCAGTTCATATCAAATATATATCCATAATCTCTTTATAGTTATACTTTTTATAGATATATTATATTATCATACTATGTCAATACTAGCATTCTTCCTTTCTATTTTTGTATAATGACACTTATGAAACAGAAACTTACGGAAAATAATTCGGTCTCATTTGCTCAGTGGTAGAGTGTTGTTCCGGTAAGACAAATGCCCCGGGGTCGATTCCCAGATGCGACTGTTACCTTTTTATTATCTGTGTCTTTTTCTGTTTCATAGTAGATTTGAGATGCGTTAATATTATCTTCAATGATCAAAAATATATTTTGTTTGAAATAAATATCTTTATAATTGCATTGTTTAGTATTCATTAATTTATTATGAGTAATTATTCAGTAATTTCATTGGGAGTACCAGTAACGAGAGCCAGCTCGACCATGAGGGTGGCAGTAAGCAGTGGCGTGCATAGAGCTTGTAATCATGGTAGGCATTAGGAAAAACAGCGAATTAATTGATGTAGTCGATGTTGGTTGGGTTTACCTAAGCCACATCAAATATCCAAATAACAGCTTTATTTGCGTAGATTACAAAACCAATAACTGGATATTAAATTTACATAAAATAATTCTGCTAAACAAACAAACAATATTTTGAAGAAAGCTAACATAACATTTTTGGATGTCTTAAAAAATTAAATTCATCCTAGTTGGACAGTCAAAGCATTTAATAAACAAATGTATAATTTGTACTAAATAAATAAAAAATGTTACCATTATTTTGTTTGTAAATTTGTTCTAATTGATAGATGTACCAATAGATGGAACTGTTTGCTACACTTGTTTGAAGCGTCGAAAAGCAGTGCCTTTTAAACAATGACACAAACCAGTTGTCCCTTGACGCGCATTGTGCACACATGCACGCTGGAATGTATAGAATAGATTCAACTCTTCATTTTACAAGTTGACACGTTATAGAGGTGCGGTCGGCGTGACATGCGCGACCTGACGCTGGTTTCGTGGTTGGTACTTCGGGCGTATTTTTTAAAGTGAAGATAGTATTCTTGTAATAATTTTATACATTTTAATGTTATTAACATTTTTATGCGAGTAAGGTAGGGTGGTAAGTGCTTATATGCCTATATGGACGGCACACCTCTGGTAGTAAGACCGGGGCCCGGTCAGAAACAGTAACGGCTAGTAGGTAGGTACAGTTGCGTTACCAGTTACCAGTTGCCAGTTGCCAGTTGCCAGTTGCCAGTTACCATATACATTTCCGTAATTAATGTCAATTAAAATGTGACTAATTAAAATATTAACGCAGGCTTATTGCAATGACGAATCCCGTCACAACCGACATCTGTGCGCAGATATGTGCATGTCGAGGATGTTGGAAATGCGTGGCATACAACTGCATATGTATTTTTTTTACTGGTAAATGTGAATTAGATAACACCGTCAACGAGAAAATACCTCCCATGTGTCAAACTATCAATTTTTCAGGAGGAACTAAAAACTGATTTTTGAGAGTTCAATTAACGTGAAATCACTTTGTGACATCATTTTCAATTAAATGATTAAGAGCACAGATAAAATAATACATAGAGATACCCTAACACGTAAGGGGGAAAGAATCCAAAATGAGAGGGGGCGAACTAGGCGTGCCGCCAATTTAAGTAGAACAGCAAATAATTAAAAAGGTTCGGTACCCTAAATGTTTTATAAATGTTTTATAATCCGCTTACCGCAGTAAAGTCAAGCGAAATAAACGTGGACGGCAGGGAACTAGACTTGTGCCAAAATGAGTATCATGTGGGCTTTGTCTCCAGCCTTCGAAATAGTACGTTAAGGCGAGTCTATTCATGCTGATGTTAGTGATTAAGAGTTATTTTGTGTAAACCCTTTTGGGGGAAAACGTGAACTTGTCGCAAGTAGGCATTGAATTTAATTTTGTCATATATTATCATCACAATGAAAAAACGGTGAATTAGGAGCATAATTATAAAGTGATATACCTACACAAAGTTACACTATTGCATTTCATCATATCCTATCACGAAATTACTAATTTCCAAAACAATATTTTCATCTACTAAAAATGAACACACATATACAAGCAAGAAGTATTCATGAGTAGTTACAAACATTATTATGGTATTACCATTTACCACAACTTTACCAACTCGATCCAAGAAAGTAGACTTTAATTGCCGAAATGCAAAGCGCCATTGAGTAGTTAATGAGATAATCAAATGAATTGGCCGAGAGAACGACAATAATAAATGGTAAAGTACTGGAGTACCTACTCTTGCGCCGATATTTCCATGTGACGGTCTCACATTGGGAGCCAGCGGCTCACCATGTCGCTGGCTAATTGTGTTTGTGTATAATAATTATTAATTGGGCTTAATTGACCGTCCGTGACGTGCTGCAATAATATCTACGAATACTGGCGCTGGTTGGACGAATGATCTACTGGTATTACTGGTACCCACGGATTAGCGACTAGGGATGGATAGTGTGCTAGAATTCAATGTTGTCCAAGTGCGTTTTAACCCCTATAACTTCGATCATTCGGAAAACTCATGTAAGAAATAGGTTTTCAGAATAAGCAAACACATTGTGGATCGACAACATGTTCTATGTCCTGAAGACGATTCGGCAGAATGAATGTTGTATGTCCTGAAGACGATTCAGCAGAATCGAAACTAGTCGACAAATAAAAAATAAAAGTGGATTAAAAACAAAGTGTCTTGTTATTTATTACAATAAGAAATAGGTACCTACTACAAAGACTTTGTGCGGGTGTGTATATAATTTACACACAATAATTAGGTTTTCAATGATAATTATAATATTAAAAGGCTACTGTAAGTAAGAACGGTCTGACCCGAAATTTAAATGGAGATTAATGTGGTTGAGAAGTTGGTCGTTTTCTTCCAGTTATAAATCTATAGTTTTAAGGATTAGGGTCAAATTTGTGAAAAATATTCCATGTTTGGCGAGTGTCTTTAGAATAGTATATTGGTAGATTTGAAAAAATCAATCCTATAGTATGTCACAAATGGGTGTAGATTATATCAATTAAATCATTGACAACTCCAAAGCTGTGTACAATGTAACCATCTGTGGGAAGTACTTAAAGTGATGGATGTTCCCAAACACCTCACATCTATCGTCAGAAACTTTTATACCGAAGGACACGCATGTATCAAGATTGACACCCACACATTAAACATATTTAAAGTGAAGAAAGGGGTACGTCAGGGATGCATCCTATCGCCAATGTTATTTAACATGCATGGTGAATATATAATGGATAAGATTCTGAATGATTAGATAGGTCAAATGAATATTGGTGGCAGAAAATCTTTAATCTCCGATATGCAGATGACACTACCTTCAAAGCCTCTTCTGAAGTAGAAATGAATCACCTCCTTGCTAAAATAAAGGAAAAAAGCCTTCATCTAGGTCTGCTGATCAACAAATCCAAAATCAAAAAGGCAAAATGCTCTCACAGACTTAGAAGCGGCGAACGACTTGATATACCTAGGGTTGCCTATAAGTGACGAAGAAGGCAGTGAAACAAAAGTGAAAAGAAGAATTTGCATGACAAAGTACGCCATGAGCAAAATACAAAATAAATGGAGTTACAGGCATAACGAAGACCACCAAGATGTGACTAGTCCGGGCGTTGATTCCCCCCATCTTTCTATGTGGTGTGGAAACATGGACACTCAGAACCAGAGAAACAAGCTGATAAACGCCCTCAAAATGTGGCGCTGAAGAAAAATGCTCAGGATTCCATCAACAGCCAGACCCGCTATATATATCTATATCCATTCTGGAAGAGCTCGGTATATACAACTGTTTGCCTACAGTGAATTTTAAAATACTTTGGACATGTTGCTTGCGAACTCACGATCACTGGCAAAGTGGAAGGTGGGTGAAGCGGAGGAAGATTTCCAATGCGTTAGAACGTCGGTGTCCGCAGCTCTCCACGCCGCGCAGGACTGCGAGGAGTGGGAGAGCCTTGTCCACCATAGAAATAGGAGTAGGGGGCCAATACAACATCATTCATTTGATTTCTTAAAATGCGATGGTTAGACCACGTTTGCGCTGGTGGCCTCTTATTATTTTATAAAAAAAAAAAAAATTTGCAAAATTTGAAAGGCACAGCGAGAATGTTGTCTCAAAAGAAAGGCGTAGTAAAACACAGTGTGGCACTCGAAGTAAACCAACATAAAAAGAAAATGATTTGATTTAAAAAAAAAATTTACCACAAAATACTAAATTAAAATTTTATTATTTAATTTATTTATTGAACAAGATGATTTGGTTTAGTGCGTTTTTCCTCCATGAATGGAAAATGTACTGATTTTTTGGACAAACATAATCTTCATAATGTGTATCTCGGGTAATTACCAAATTAAGCTTGTGGACACCGAAGAAAAAATAAATTTGTAATTAGGGTTATGCTCCACTATAAAATTGGCGTGTTACATAATGCCGAAATAATTTCAGAGAAACCCTTTGCTATTAGGTCTTTAATAAAGAAATGATTGGAGTCTATTAAGGAATCCCTTATTCCGTGTGTGCATTAGCCGGGTTAGGATGGGTAGGGTGGCTGGGGGGCGGCGTGAGCCAGGGTTGTAGACACCCCCGGCCCCGGGAGCTGTGCGGATTAAATAACACAATTACACACTCGTCAATCCCATCAGCCATCACACACCGTACACCGCTCTGTTCACCCTACATTACTGTGATGGACTTCTATTAAACTTTATACTAACTTTTTACCCTTTGCTGAAGGTTTGTTTTTTTCCTGAACACCCGGAAACAGTGGGAAAATCAGCGTCTTTTTGACGATATTCAATTTTTTATCATAATCTTTATTTGCATAAATAAAAATCCCAACTGTTTCTTAATTAGTTTGGAAATAATCAATGCTTTTATTACAGTTCTTCCACGTTACCCTTGAATTCCCCGTTCGGAAACAATATTATGGCGGCTGCCTTGCGTTCATTTGACTCGCAACACTTGTTTTGGACCTACGTTTTCCATCAATTAAATGAAATGTTCGAAGGTTCACAGAATATTAGGTACTGAGAGAAGAACAAGATGCAGTCAGGGATAAATCTGTATCTACGTCTAAACCCAGATATGGCATTCATACCGATGTCTATTATTGATTGGTTCAACATAGAGATTAATAAGTATGTCCCAGTTTCAAGATCCGATCTTAATACACATGATTTTTGAAGTTTACGTATTTTTTAATCCAAAAATATTTACGCAGAATCGTCAAAAGGGTATAATATATATATATATATATTTTAAATTTAATGTGTAGAATCTGTATCGGTATATATTCGGACAAATTAATAATTAATTCTGTAATCAGTATTTTATTTTCACATAAACACTGCAACTTTCCTGTATATACGACAAAATAAATATATCATCCAATGCAGTTTATTTAGGGTATGATATTTAGTAAATTAAATATTATATTCGCCATATTAATGTGCGTTTAAAGTGAAATGAAAAAAAAAAAAATTTGATGTATAATTAATGAGCACTTTAGAGTGGTTCTCATTGGCGGGTTCGGTGTTCCCCTCTCCCCCCCACCCTTCCTACAGTCCATCCCCTTATTTCCCTCCCAGGGACGGACTGCCGGGAGCTTTTTCCTAATCCTATAATGGGGTAGGAATTATAGATTTTTCAATAATCTCAAAGAAAATAGCATTTGAACTGAACGATGTAGTTTTAGAAACTTCACAAAATTTATGTAAGAATTTGTACTATTATAAAGTGGGGAGTTTTGTGTTTACGGTTTTTTTTAATTTTTTTTATTGTACAATATTAATTATATACAGTGGGAACTTATACCCGCTAAGCCACTGCAAGTAGCTTGTCAGCAGGAGTTTATTTCAACAATATAATATAATACAACAATAAATTACAATCATCATACAAATGTAGGGCAAAATTATTATATTTAGGCGAATGCATCTTGCGATGTACATAAGTTGAAAAAAATTAAAGAGAAAAAATAATGGTAAAAGCATTACAGTTTTGTTATTGAGATACTATCAGAAATATCAAAGCATCTGTAAGTATTAAATAGATTAAGAAATAAAAATTTAAAAAATATATACATAAAACAGCAGTACAGGTTGGTTACAATGAGGATAGACTTAAATATAATAGTAACACCGTAACAGTAAATACACCAGATATCTAGGAGCTATACAACCAAGGAGACCGTCATATTTATTACCATCAATACACAAGGTTACTTTCCAAAAGCCAACACTTTAACATCAGAGAGAATTTCATCATAGGACAATTGTTTTTAAATTCGTATGGCAATTTGTTAAATATAAATGGTACAATGTATTCAAGGGTTCGTTGACCATATTTATTTTGAAATATTGGCACTATCATTCCTATATTTTGTGTGAAACGTGTATTGTGTACATGATCCACCACTGCCTTATACGGACTTTCAGATATATGTTGCGGTAGAATTTTATGCCACAAAAGACCACGAACAGGTAATACATTAATTGATTTGTACATGATATCAATGTCTCGCCTTTGCTTAAAAACTGTTTTACTTACTACCAATTTTACCATGGCATTTTGAATCAGCTCTAAATGTTTTATGTTGGTCTTACAGGAGTGTCCCCAAGAAGTTATACCATACCTTATAGTCGATTCTGCTAGAGACAAATAAGTTAGTTTCATAGTTTTTATAGGCACATATAATTTTACCTTGTGGAGTCTTCCTACAATGGCTCGAAGTCGCTTACAGAGGTTGGAAATTTGTACGTCCCATTTCATATTACAATCCACCGTAACACCTAGATACACGTACTAGTTGACTAATTCGATACTTGTACTCGCGCAGGGCTGTTTGGTATTATTGTGAATGCAATTAAATGAATGGGATATGATTACAGGTGCCTCGCTGTACCTTGCATGCGGGGATCTTATATGCATCAATTTCGTTTTTTTAGCATTGATTATTAGACCAGAGTCATGTGACCATTTTAATAAAGAAATAAAGTCTAGCTGTAATAATTTTATTGCAGTATCCAAATTTTCATGGGATATTATAAGTGCTGTATCATCAGCGTATACATTATGTTTAACAAACGAAAATATTTTGTTCATAAGTGATACAAAGATAATATAGAGCGTTGGACCTAAAATTGACCCTTGTGGAACTCCTGTTTTGAAATTTCTTCTTTTACTAAATTTGTCTGATATTTTTACCTGGATTTGGCGGTTGGTTAGGAAGTTTTTGAATAGTTTGAGAAAGTTTCCTCTTACCCCTATTGCCTCCAAAATATTTAACAATTTCATCGGGTCTATAGTATCAAATGCCTTTGAATTGTCTATGAACAGTACCAAAACATGTCTTTTAATATTCAGTTCATTATTTATATAGTTAGAGAAATCCTGAAGTAACATTTCAGTACTTTTTTTTTTTTGAAAACCAAATTGATTGGGATCTATTAAAGAAAAGCACTCCAAGTATTTGGT
This sequence comes from Halesus radiatus, assembly GCA_022606495.2. Taxonomy (NCBI): domain Eukaryota; kingdom Metazoa; phylum Arthropoda; class Insecta; order Trichoptera; family Limnephilidae; genus Halesus; species Halesus radiatus. The sequence goes on from JAHDVE020004953.1 coordinate 120,574, forward strand.
TAGTTTTAAAGATATGTATTTTTCAAGAATCTTTTCTAGAGCGGGTAATATACTAATCGGTCTATAGTTTCCTGTATCAGTATGTTTCCCATTTTTGTAAATAGGTCTGATAATACTACATTTGAGTTCATCTGGTATTACAGCTTGTGTTAAAATTGTGTTGATCAGATGGGTTAATATAGGACCCAAAATATCTATGTGTCTTTTTATGTCAAACATTCGGATATTGTCTATGCCAGGGGACTTTGAATTTTAGAGAAGTTTGACTATACTCAATATGTCTGCGAGTGATGCTCGTGGTATATACAAACTCTGCGGTGACTCTATCGGGACAATATTTGACGCCTTAAAATCACATTTATGAACCATTGAGGCTATGTTATCTGAAAAATAATTAACAAATTGGTTTGTAACATTTTCCGCAGATTGATTTTTTAACATAAACCTACTAATTACATCGTCACAGTTACTCTTTGTCCTACGTCCTAGAATTTTATTTATTTCATCCCATGTTTTTTTGATATCTGAAAAATTATTCTTAAATTTATCATTGAAAAAGATTGTTTTACTTTTTATTATTAATTTAGTAACAAAATTGTTTAAAATTACTGTTTCAATGCATTCATGTTTTGAAGACTAAATGAAGAACTTTTCCCATCTTTCTAACAACAAACAGCATTTCAGAATAATTATTTAAAATTTTATTTAATATAAAACAAAAACGATCATCACATCATATCTCTCATAGCTGAAATAAAAAAATATTGTTAATCTATTTTTAGATGTTTATGAAGATAACAGAACAAAATCTATTTAATTCAAAGATCAATTTGCATCAATACTGACCCCCCACAGACACTAAAAATAACAATAACGTTATAAAATTGATGTAAAATCAAACATTATCACTAAATTCTTCTTCATGAGTTTTTTCCATCCAGTTGACATGAAAAGAGTATAAAAATGTTTGGGTTCCATGATAAATCAACACACGTATGAATCAGCACACTGTTTAAAAGTGATATAAAGTATGAACAAAAAGAGAAAGCTAGCTCGAAAACCTAATTGACCCAACCTGATTAATTTTTTTATTTTTATTTTTTATAAAAAATATAGATATATATATATATTTTAATAATATATATATACATATATGTATATTTATTATTATTATTATTATTAATTAGCTTAGGTTTTCGGGATAGCCTATTTTCCTCCGTATTTTTAATGACTTTAGTTTACTTTTAAAATGTGTGCCGATTCATGCGCGTGTTGATTTATCATGGAACCCAAATATTTGTAACATTATTGTCATATTTAAGTGATGAGGGGGTTTATAGTCACCTGCGTGACTTGGTCCCTCCACTGGCTATCTACAGGGTGTCCAAACGTTTCTCATTTCCGCCTGGAAGCTGGAACGATTGTGTGAATATTTAACTGCGGATTAAGAACACAACTTAATGAAAAAGTGAAAAATTCATCCAGCGGCGCCTCCCCACACTGAGAAGGCAGGAGACGAGGGGAGGGGGGGACAGAAAAAGATTGAAAACATTAAATAACGTTTTAATTTCTCGGGAGGCCGACATTACCGGCGGTTTAAAATTAGTTACAAGTACATACCATTTAATCCCGCTAAGTAAGAGCTTGCAGGTACACCTGGATAATATAATGAAGAATAAAAGCACACAGGTAGGGTACCTTTTTAAACTTGTATGTTGGTACAGTCTGATATTTAAAAGTAGACAAACACCGAGGGCGCTGCGATAATGTAAAAGGTTTTAAATGACAACACAAAGAGGGCTCATAGGAAAATCAAAGTAAATTTAAAAAAAAACACACAATGGTCCAAGTGCATATGTTTTACTTTTACAAAACGGTGTTCATAAATTATTGTTACTTTCCTAAAGATGATTCTACATCATGTTCTAAGATTTTATTTTTTAATGGCCACTATAGAAATAAGCATGTAAAAAATACAAAATATGGTCTAAGTATAAAATGTTTACGGAATAACAATGGGATACTAATAATTATAAGGTATTGTCCAAGTATGGAGTGAATACAAATCTTATTCAGGCAATCGCATCTCTGTACGAGGGAAGCGTTGCATGTGTTAGGGCAAACCGTGATTTTACGGGGTGGTTTGACATCACAAAAGGTGTTAAGCAAAGCTGCCTAATGTCACCGTGATTATTCAATCTATACATGGATAATTGTATGCAAGAATAGAAAGAGGTGGGCTTGAGCGCAAAAATGAGTAGTCTGCAAGTATGTTGCCTGTTGTATGCTAATGATGCGGTGCTGATTGCTAACAGTATGGAAGATCTATAGACCCTCGTATCGAGGATGAACGAAGTATGTATGAAGAATGAGCTAATGATGAATGTAAGTAAGTCTAAAGTTTGAAAGAGAGAGTACGAAAACAGTGTGCAATATAGTTGTGAATGATGAATACTTGGAGCAGGTAGATGAGTTTGTGTATTTGGGAAGTATGTTGACGAGAGATGGAAAGACTGATAGGGATATTGAAAGACGGGTGAATGCAGGAAACTCCATTAACGAAGGACTGAACGCGGTTGGCGCAAACAAAAAGTTGTCCAAAGAAGCGAAGCTAGCAGTCCCACAATGGAGTACTGATACCAACCCTGATGTATAGCAGTGAGGCATAGAACTGGCAGAGAAAGGATGAAAGTAGACTGAATGCTGTAGAAATGAGATCTCTGAGACGAATGTGTGGTAAAATAATGATCGTGTTGAAAATGTTGGGGATTGTAAAGAATGCAAGAGC